>VXAA01000632.1:152126-181390 GCA_013399115.1 Anseranas semipalmata
TTTTTTTGTCATTGCCATGGTGTTTTCAAGGGCCTGTTCCCAGGTCTGTGCAGTAGTCAAGGAGGGTGTCAACTGCATGGGATGACGTGGACTTCATGTCCCCATCGTCTCTAAGCTCCTTGGCAAAGGTCAGCAACCCTGAATGGAGAATTGCCTCCTGGGTTGGAATAGCTTTAAAAGGATGTAGGATTATAAGGTTTATTTTTAAGGTGGAAGCTAAGGATTTCATAAAAGCTGAACAGCAAAATCCTAAGCCCCATATGAACAGTAATGCAAACATTCCTGGCATTCAATGTAGCATTTTATGAGTTCCTTCTCACCGTAAATGGCAGCATTTTACAACACAATTTAATTAAAACATATTCAAAAGACCACCTATGCAAAGTGATGACTTTGGGATCCATTTGCTATGACAGAGCTGTGTCCTGCCAGTTTGCCTAGTTGGATCATTTGGGAGTGATTTTTATAGAGCTTATGTATGTAAAGAAAGAAATCTGGGTAGGATTGACTTTAAAGTACTTCTGTCATGCAATAATTTATCCTCATTAACCAATATTCAAAACTGTTGCATGTATAGGCAATGGCAACTATATATAGAAATGCTGTTTTATCTTTAAAGAAGTGAAATAAATTAAACTACAGGTGATGAGAAGTTACAGGAAGAACCATCATTAAGAGATTCTTCCTCTGCACATGCATGTAAATAGTTTTATGGGGTTGTCCTGTTGAAGATGATGTGTTCCTTATGAGCGACAGTTTCTGAGCTAAAGGTTACCTATCATGCAAATACATAAATCTGAGACCCAGCTGGGAAGTCTGCCTACAGGCAAGTCTTCAGGTGAGTACAATGAACAGCCAGAGTTTGATGAAAAGAATTCAGGAAGCCCCATCAGTGCCTTCTTTATAATGGCTCAGCAAGAGAAAGAGAGAGAGGCACACACAAAGGGAAAAAAGGAAGGAAAGAAAAAAAAAAAAAAAAGGAAAAGAAAAAAAATTGCCTAACTTCTAAAAATATGGTGTAACATTTCAGGCAGAACACATATGTATACATATAGAGTGCATGGTGGTTATTGGAGACACTACAGTATAAGGCTTTTCTTCTCTCTGTCTCTAAAACATTTTCCCAGGTTAAGTACAATTCCCATGACCATCATAATCATTCATCTGGCTCTCACACTGGATAGTGGTACTGTGCGTTGTATTTGGCTGTGAATACCAGTGCACCCAATGATTTCCTTTTCCATGACATTTCTGAGAAACAAATACTGGATCTGATTCACATCTAGCCACAAATATGAATCAAAACCCAATACAAAATTGGATACATGCTGGAAATTTGATAACTTGTGAATATGAATTTACTCCTGTAGTTGCTGAGCTGCTATTGGAAATCTGGAGCATGCTTGGAATTACAATTTTTGCTTTCCAAAAACGTGCATAGTTTGTTCCTTGTAATCATATTTCTGATGAAGTCAAAGACAGAAATCCCAGTGAAAGAGCCGGGGAGAAAGGACTTTGTTTTAAAGAAGTGCGCTTTATGGAACCTTTCCTACTTTCTGCCCTTCCAGTGTAAAATATTAGTCAGTTGTCTAATCCCTTTCTTGTTCTGTACATTTGTAGAGACTTGAGAAAAGCAGTTACAACTTTTATAAATTGGAATAAAGTGGCCTCTGTTTTTTAACACTTGCCAAAACATACAGGGTCAAACTGAAACAGTCACCCACACTGGCCAGTTACATTTCTTATTTAAACAATAAATTAGTGTCAAAGTTTCCAGTAATTAATTTCTATACCAATTTACATATTTAATTCCTTTCATTTTTTTTTTTGCTTTCATGTTTTGAAACTGTAATGCAGCTAACCTCTATTTAAAGCAACCTCCCCTACCCGGTGATTGATGTTAGATACAACAATTACAATGCCAGTACTGAGGATAATTCTTTGCAGATGTTGTCAAATTACAGGTTAAATGAGGAAAAAAGTTCCTTTCTTCCGGCCACCCACTCTAGTTCTCTTGAAATAGGTGCACAGTACTGTATATCCTGTGCTGTAGGTGCAGTAATTCCCCACTCAGTCACTCATCTGGTTTAAATGACTTCCATTTGTCATTTCAAAGGATGACAGAACGCTATGTTCAGATTGTTTTGCAGGTACCAAAAATGCAGTAACTCTGCTTTGTGTTTTAGCTGGCAAAGAGAAGTGAGCTCGATCTGGCAACACTATGCTGGTTTTTCCTTTAATATAAATAACATTTGCCATTGTGGACAAAAAAAAAAAAAAAAAAAAAAAAAGGAAAAAAAAAAAAAAAAAAAAAAAAAAAGGAAGAAGAAAAAAAAGAAAAGAGAAAAGGAAAAAAAAAGAGGTTAGATTATTTTAACCCTTTGTAAACCTTTCCACTCTGAGATAAAACAGAGTCCTTTTCTTCATGTTATAATCATAACAGTATGTATTTCGTGTTGACAGAAGAAAGATTGAGCATGGGTCCTGCATGGCTATGTAGTCTGGGGAGAGGTGATGAAACTTCTCCATTACCCAGCCCTTGTAGCAGGAGCCAGGCACAGTCATAGTCCCTGAACGCAGGAGAGGGAAGGTAACGGGCCATAAACAGAATATGGAAAAAATCAAGAACAAATTGAAAAAATGGCTTTGCCTGCCTTTGCGTGTAGTCAGTAGTGGGCTCTGCTGGAGGTGAGAGAAGACCAAGCCCCACTCCAGCTAAGAAAAATTCCAGCGCTGGTGTAGCCCAGAGCCATGCTGCAGCATGTGGTGTAGTGCATGAGAGGGTGGTGGACATCGCCGTGCCCAGAATGACCTGGCATTGCTCCTAGATGCCCTGGGAAGGGCCTCAGTTACCTCTCTGGAGAAAGCACTTGGATGAACAGAGAGAGAGTAGCAATGCCATGTGTGCAGCATACACAAGCAGCGCGGGGCACCGAGATGGGCCAATGGCACAGATATCACCGACTGTTGCCCAGCAGGCTCTCGAGCTGTTTCTGCATCCGCAGTGCTGGTTTCTCACAGGCATGCCATGCTTGAGCCCTGAGGCTTTGAATGGGATTTCCATTTTAATTCTTTTTCTATATATATTAAACTATGATCACTTCTTGCAGTGTACAGGAATGAATTCTGGCCAAAAGAAGGCAAACAGGAACAATTTCCAAAGAGAAGTTGAAGCGCAGGACAGAACAGCCAGGCTGTTAGGTAGGTAGGACAGAAAGACAGCCCTATAAGTACCTGAGGAAAACAGATATTGAGTCACACCAGGAGGACACATGTATGTGGGCCACCAGGGGAGCCAGTTATTTCTTACTAAGCCCTGGTGGAGTTCTCCATTATCACATTCACTTTTTTATTTTTTCTTTTAAAAAAACTCCATTCCTGTCGCAATGTTTCTGTTTTGTAATAAACTCCTCAGGGACATCTACAGAACTGTGTGCGAGGTAACTATTGCCTGTTATTCCCTACTGAAGCTCTAACTGTTCCCCCTCTTTTCTTTAAATCACTGCCCCAGGACTCTACCTCCACCCAGCCATGGTGACGTGTGCTGCACCCCAGGGAGTAATCCCCATATTTTTAACCTACAGAGTTTTATCATAGTCAGAACTGAACTGCGGGTGAGGACACGAGCATGTGATTTGTGTGCTGAGCTTCAGCGTCTTGGCTTTGGAGAGGAAAGTGCAGCTTGCTGATGAAGGCTTGTGGTTTTCCTGTTTGTTGTCTGGGAAAAAAAAAAGCATGTGGAGGTGGGGTGCAAGTGGGCAGAGTGGGGCAAAAAAAAAAAAAAAAAGGAAGAAAAAGAAATAAAAGGCATAAAGATGTATTTCTAAGTAATGAAGATGCTCAAGTCTCGTTGTTTTACAGGTTGAAAAGAGTGCAGCATCCCAAAGGTAACAGGATCAGACACCACGATCTGTGAAGCATGGACCTAATGTCTATCCAGTATTTGACATGCGTGCCATGGTTTTGCATGCTGCAACACGGCTGCAACTTCTAGAAGCTAAAGGGTTTTGGTCTGCTCAATAATGAAGCCAAAGAGCCTTTGCATGTAAGAATGTTTCAAGCTGTCCAGCAACACTGCTGCCCAGCCAAACAGGCAGTTGCTGTAAAAGGATAAAGAGCTTCCTGCCAGCCTCCTGCACTCCGTTTTGTTTCATTACATGCTTTTGCCACACTAAGTGATTTTAAAACCAAAGGGCTTGCTTTCCTGGTAAAAGAGGGTGGACAGAATTGTGAAAGATGAAGGATGTCTAATCTGTGGCTTCCAGGAGTGTATGATGTGCAAGGTCGGTTAAGAATGTACTCACAGATTGTACATCTTTCTTTTACATGGACTATTCAAAACTGACCATTATTAATGTATTCTTTATCAAAATGCAATAATAAATATTACTGATTTTATTCATGAAATAAATTAAACACAACTGTTCAAAAACACTACAAATTCAAAAATTTCTAACTTAAAAGAATGTGCATACAGTAGTGGCATAAATATTTCATGGATAACTTGAAATTTTGCTCATATATATTGACAACTTCAAAACCAGTTTTCTGCCACTGCTTTTGCCAAGCAAGCCCAACTGTCCATAAAAAGGAAGTGTGAAATGGCCATGAGCATATCACCCAGCTCTAGAAAGTAACGATTCCTCAGTTGATAGAGAAAATAAATTGCTTTAATATATGATATACCAAGCCTCCAAACATGTGTGGATTCCTACACTGAAGCCCAGCCCTGTAGATAAATGCAATCTCTGTCTGTACATTTAAAAATATATTTGCAGCTGTTTGTATAAGTGACACATTCCATAATATTTTTGTTAGCAACAGCCCAATATTGATTTTGAATAGCAATAATTTCTAAGCCTTAACTGTGAAAAAAACAGAATCTTGCCCCCATGGTGTTAGATCTGAGAAGCCAGAAATGTCATAGTAACTATATAGCCATACACCAAATCTTTGTTTAGATAAAATCATTTGCTTACTCAAATTTATAGCAGAACTGATATTGCTATCTACAAATTGATATCAACAGTTAAAGAGATTCTATAGGTTTTTGACATTCAGTATGTTATACAGGTTTAAAAAGGCTCTGGAAAATGGATGAACTATCTAAGCTGAACAACTTTCCACTTGTAAAAGTGCTTCTCATAGTACCGAGAACTCAGATTTAATACTTAGTCTTGCTTGTTTAAGCACATGCTCAAACGTGGACAGGTTTTTCATATTTTAATCCTGACAGAACAATGCAGTCTCCTCAGAACCAATGTTAAATGAAAAAATGACAGACGTATCTGATTAGGGAAGATAATTTAAGTAATACTTATTTTTAATGCTTCACTTAAGCAATACTATTTTATGTCTTCAAACACATACAAAACTCTTCTCTTTCTGCTGTTGATTTATACTACAGCTTGCACAGCACAGATTCTTATAAAAATAAGATTTTGAGTTGATTTAAGTCCCTAACATATTGTAAGAGCTCTATTATATATCCCCCAAACACAGTGTGATGGATCCTATATTTATGCTGTGCTTCCTTCTTCACAAGCATAATTTCCATTTGCCAGATAACAAGTCAGATAAAATGTCTAAAACAAAAATATACTTATGCACAAAACTGTTTGAAAAGGATAATTTATCTTATGGAATAGTCAGAAACCTAGAGAATGATCTTTGATTAATACAAATAATAGAAAATATCCTAAATAACTTTTGCTCCTGGTAAGCTTCCAAGCAAGTAATCCACAAAATATGACTTTCTTCATTGGAAAGGTTATAAAATTTGTTTGTTGGAGGTAGGGAAGGAAATGTAATTAAAGGCTAAATTCAGTCTCACATTTCATCTTAACTAAAAGAATATGTGTGATTTGGATATAAGTCACCTAGGCACTTTTTTTTTTTTTTTTTTTTTAAGGCAGTGCACATTGTCAGCAAATCAAATTATCCAATAGCAGAAGTACATCTGGCTGAGCTGACTATGCCAGGTAACCTTAAATAGAAACTCTGCAGCAGTTAACTCTGTTGCAACACTGGGCTTTGCTGGTAATACTTATCAAAAGTTCCCCTTTGTAGCATTTCTATAAAAAATAAAAAGGGAAGAGGTGAAATGAAAACATAAAACTTGTTGGGGTTTTCTGTATTTATAAAAAAAAAACCCTTTGCAGTTGGAAATGCTTACAAAGGCATATATAAAATACAGCAACTCCAGTTATTTTTAACTGCATATGGTCTACATAAAACGAAGTTATAGATCATAGAAGCTATAATGAAGGCAAGTTAAAGACCATAGCAATTCAAAGTACTTTAGCTAGTCTTGAACTTATAACGTATTCAGGTAGTACTTCAACATTCAAAGGACAAACAAAACAAATTTCTCTGTTATCGGCCATAAAAGAAAATATTAGTTTGTTGGCTTGGTAATTGTTTTAAGCATATGAGTGGCATCCTTATCCTGGATGCCTTGCACGCATGAATTTACATTGGTTGCAACTTTTATTTGCATAAAAGTTGATTTGACAAGATACATTGTGGATATTTGCATTGTCTGCTACATTTTAGATTAAAATCAGGTTCTGGACCCTCACTGCCTCACAAGTCACTTTTTAACTGAGACAAAGCATTCAGTTCTGGGGCTGAGCACTCAACTCAAAAAACCTTCTTTCCCCCAAGGCAAATACTGTATGAAAATAAATGAAAACCCAAATTTTGCTGGTCAGCTGTTTTGCATATATAAATGGTCAGTTCCATATGCAGACAAGTGGCCTGAAACCTTGGTTCTTAATCTTTGACAAGACTTGGAAATGCTCTTTTTTGTCCAGTCTCAAGTAAATTTTAGCTTCATTCTGTCTTCATTATTTCAGTGAGGCTATGCATAAAACAAGCTACTATACGATATGAATAAAAATGGCAAAATCTGACCTAAAGTGAATTACCACAGGGAAAGAAAGAGAATTACAAAAGAAAGACAGTGCACCAAGAAAGCATGTTTGAGCAGATGTGCCACAACATGCACACAATGCATTTGTAAGCTAAACCATTTCTCCACGCTTTTAAAGTCAATTGTGCATTGTGAATTATTATAACAAATACAAGTTCAATTTTCAACTTAGAACAAATGAATCAATGTCAAACAGAGTCATCTGTGCCACCTATGTCAGAATCTCCTTTTGCAGAAATCTCTTTATTGTATATAACTTATACTCTTTGAGCAAAGAACAATTATATTTTTGGCACATGGATTAAATGTTGTGAGGCTAAATCCTCCAAATAGTTGCTTCATTGATGCATCTTGGGTTTTACTAACCTTAGCTGCTTTAACCTAAAGCTTGCTGTGAGTTGTGTAAACTAAAATTATGGATCTCTCCTCATTTTCCCAGTTATTTCCCTCCAAATATTCCCTTTTGTCTGATCCCTAAGCAAAGGACTAAAAATATGTTTGTACAGAAATTGTAGCGATAATGACCCTGGCCTGTGCTTTGGCCTATCACATCCCAAGTGACATAAAAGAATTTCAGCTAAGGTAAGCTGAAGGGCATATGTGCTTTCTGAAATAGTTCAATAAGTTTTGCTAGAGCCACACAGAAGAAGAAATGGCAGAGACATTCTCTCTGCTGCACACCCACTCTCAATGTATGGAATATTGATGATTCTCTGGTTAACTCAAAGCTTAAAATGTCTGGCTACAACTTCTTCTTGATGTTAAAACATATGTCTTTCTAGCATATGCTAACGAAAAGGTAAGTGTACAAATCCCTGATAATTTAGGTGCGACCACACTCCAAGCTGTTCTGGAGATTACACTGTGTAGCATGTTTCTCATGCAGTTCATCATAGAATTTTTATACAGCAATTAACTAACCTCAATTTACTGAATACATTCAGTTAAGGTGGCATCTTATGACTATGAATTTGAGAATGTTGACATTAGTAAACCTGGGCTGTTTAACTTTGTGAAGACCGGACACATCAATAGGTTTGCACACTTCGTCTGACACAGATGCAACAACTCCCTCAATATTTTCCATTTACCTCTCATATGCTGTAAGTTATAAAATGTATTTTGTAAATCACAGGTCTGATGTAAGTGCTCCACTGATCCTGGAGTGTGAGATTGGATGTAGTATGGGCTGTACTGCTGAGTTTGGTTTGCAAATGGAAATAGGTAATACTGCTGAATGCCTATAAAATATTTCTGCCTATGCAAAGGGAATTCAGACTTTTCAATGGGTGATAGCAGCAGTAGCCTGACCATAGCAGTGTAACACATGAGTCAGAGAAGGGGGAACATTTGACCAGACAAACTGGCACAAAGTTATTTTTGTACAAAAGAAAGGCATTAAATATCTACTGACTATAGAGAGGAGGAGGAAGAAAGATCTTGGTCTCCAAACTCTGATCAGCTGGACTCCCACGCAGTTAACTGGGTGCATTTCAGATTTATCTACCTTAGCCAGGGCTCTGAGTCACCCTTGCTCAGCACTAAATCTTCACCTTCACAGACTCTCATGCTTCAAGACTCTATCTGTGAGTTCTGTAGAAGGCCTTCCTCTCTCCTATGCAGGGGATCTTGAAATCATCATTATCAGGTAGGATAAAAAGCGGGAAAGGATAAGTCATAACAGAACTGATAAAACCCACTGGCTGTTGGATCCAGGGGAAACACATTCAGATAAGGGGAAGAACACCTCTCTCTCCTTTCCCAGCTATGCTGTGGCCACCTCCCACAACCACCCATCGAGGTCTCTAATGCTGCCATAGCAGCTAAGGAAAAAAGCAAGAACTGTGCTGAAACTTGGATGGTCCCTGGACTCCCTAGGGTGTCCTCAGTTGATCGACCTCTTCATTAGGAGCTGCCAAGAGCAGCAATCTGCACAGGTACTTGGGATGACAATGTCACAGACCACAAGATATGTTGTCATAACCCCTGGGTATCGCTAACCACCCTTCAAGCAAATCCAGTCCCAGGAGTAAAGCTCCAGGAGATCCAGCACAGTTTCTGACCTGGGGTGTTTGCCCCTTCCAGTGGTGACCATGGTCATATGTCTATCTTCATGTGACCTCACTGGTCCCACCAATTAATTTGGAGGTGTCTGTCTGCAGGCAGCTTGCTCCTACAGCCCAAATTACCTGTTGACACCTCTTGCTTCTGTTCCACTACCCTTTGCTTTTGAAGGACCATGGACTGGTCTCTGAGGTTGCAAGATTTTTCTCTCTTGCTACTCTATGTGCTCAGAGACTGCAAGGTTTTTTTTTTTTTTTTTTTTTTTTTTCAGTGAATGAAGTCTACCATCTTATCCTTAAATTGTATTTTTTATGTTAAAAAATGAGTTCCGCACAAATCTGCATGACTGCACACATTTGTGACCCAGCGTTGTTAAACAACAACTAACCAAAACCTTCAACCAGAATTGGAAAATATTTTTTTTTCCTGAGATTTGAAAAACACTGGTTTGAGTCTTTTTTTGCCATGGTTTTTGACTTTTGTGTGCTTCTATGCTCACATGTGTGAAGTGCTGAGTCACAAGAAAGTTTTCCAGCCCAGTTCTGTGCCACTGTGAAGCTCATTGCTCTAAAATCATGTTCATATAAAACATCTGCATATTTGGGTGCTTCTCTGAGCTCAGTTTGGCATTCAGGCCTTTGGAGAGCTGCCCAGGACAACAAGAAAGTTCTGCAGCATTTACATGATCTGACCCCACCTCAGCAGAGAGGCAGAGTGGTGCCGAGGTGCAGCTCCTGCTCCATCCCTGTCCCACTTGGAGCAGAACCGGGGGGGTCCCCGACTGGTGGCCAATCCTTTTTCACTGTCTGTGGCAGGGAGACAGTGAAGAGTAAATAAATCTAATCCCTTAACTCTAAATATTCTTGCTTCTCTTTTCTTTTTCCCAAAATCTTATCATGTGAATGCAGTGTAGATTTTTGGTTTAATAAAAATAATAATGGCTCAGGATGCAGGAAAATGACTCACATGGAAGCAGTCCAGCTCTCCGAGTTGGTTCTAGTCAGGTCATGATGAATCAGATGACCCTTATCTTAGTTTAAGACTGTGAATAAAAGCCTCTCCCTTCTACGACCCGGCCAATTTTTGTTACGTTATGCAGCATATCTCCTTCCCCTCTCGCATTTCATAGCTCTGCAAATCTGCCTATTACCTTCACTGCAACATTTCCCGTGCATACCTCCCTCCTGAATTCACCTCTGAGTAAATCCTCATCTATGCTCTGTAATTTCCCCTTCTTATGTCTTCTTTTTCCTTTTTGCCCTCCCTGAGCCCCAGTTTTATCACTCTTTTTGTTCAAGACGAATACCACCGTATGCTTCCTCATGCGTTGTTACACATGACCTACATCCCACCCAAGCCAAAATTGCTTTACTTGCTTTAAAACCCTCAGTGGACTTGTACCTTGGACCCTTGAAAATTTTCAGTTGTATTTGAAACCAGAGCAGAAAATAGACCCTTTCTTATTTTTATCACTTTCAGAACATAAACTACAGCAAGACTTTCTAAACAAGGGATGCAAAACTGTTTTTCTTTCCCCAACTACACAGTTCATAAAGGTTTGAATTTAAAACTGTAGTTCTTGATCACCTTGCCTTACAATAAAAATAACAGATTGGATAACAAATCCCATGTGGGTGACCTTTCTATTCCCTTAGTAGCACAGTTGTGGACACCCTGTCCTATGTTACAAAGTAGTAACTGAAAAAGCAGATGAAAGGAAAAATAATATTTAGCATTGTTATGTGAAGGAGAAGTCACAGGTCCTGCTCCAGATCAAGAGCTAGCCTGGCTTAGCTAGAAAAAGACATGTTCCCATAACTGGACTAGTTTTTGTTTCACATTTCTGCCTTTTTTGCTCAGAGACAGAGGGAAACAGGGAGACTGCAGGAAGAGGACTAACCTGTGTTACACTTGAGTAAACTCAGATTAAGAAACAAAGTGGCAAAAAGTGTGAATTCAAGAAGTGATTACACAAGCTCATGGAAGATCAGTTGGAAAATTCAGCTGTCCCCAAACAGCCGCAAACTCAGAAAGTCCCTAAAACACAAGTTACCAAAAGCCAGGAAGGCATACCAGCATCCTATTCTTATACGGCTTCCCGAACTAGCCACTGTCAGAGACAGGGTACTGGGCTAGAGGGAATTTTGGTTTGGCCCAGAACAGACTTTCTTATATTAGTAGGAGTTGTTGAACATCTCTTGCTAATCTTTAATGAGAGCAGCCTTGCACCACCAGGGCAAAGCCATGCAGATGACCGACTCCTGCTCGCTTGCCTTAACCTCTCACCCACACCATCTTGCCCTCCCACACGCTTCTGAAAATCTGAAACACAGCAAAAGCTCTTACTATAATATATAACCCTGCAGTAAACTAGGCGAAAGGAGTGCCACACCTTGTACCCAGTCTCCCTTTCCTGCATTCAGAGCTCTTAGTGTATGAATGGGGCTGCACAGGGTTAAAGCTTGTTTGGTGCATGACCATTCACGACCAAAATGGATGAGCATCTCTGATGCTCCCATCTGTCTGCTCACCCCATGTCTGGAGCCATCCATGAGATGCTGGTGCCCACACTGCGTGCACGACTACACGAGGGAAAAGACAGCGCATAGCTGCTTTCCTATAATTACCAAATATCACTCTACCTGCAGATAGGGATGTGAATAAAACAGCTTTCCCCTTTTCTCTGCAAAAACTCCAATTTTCTGCTGTTCAAAACTGTGGGTAGCAGACGATCAAGTTGCAACTACACCAGTGTGAAACTGCCGTTGCGTCACCAGCTTGCAGACGCTGTTACAAAACTGAGGCAAGACAAGGCTCTGGGAGGTTCACAAGTGTTTCAACATAACCTGAACAGAGTTAAAAGGAAGCCTGGACTAAATCTGGAGATTTCTGAATTTGACTACATACAGCTTGAGAGTCAGTTGTGTCATCCCTGAGCGTAGAAAACCTTGTCAGCCTTTAGTTGATATGCACTGGATGTTTGGTATTGAAGATCTTCACTGTATTTTTAGGTTCATTCAGTTAGAATCAAAAGACAGCTTAGGGGAGACAAGCCCACATATGTGGAGTACAAAAAGATACCAAAAAAAAGAAAAAAACTTGCACGAAGCTTTTGCGAATGCAAACTGCAAACCATGGTTTGCTGAGTTTAAATCCAACTGTAGTTACTAGTTATCTGCAGTTCTGATAAATATTCATGTATCATATGTTCATATCTGACTGCAAGAAAGCAAAAAAGATTCAGAGAGCTTTGTCTGCCCTATGAGCTTTTTATCTGTGCTTTAGTAACCTCCTTATACTTAGTAAATAGGAATGTTTCTTTGTTCAGACTTTAACACTTTTAATATCCATGCAGATTCAACAAACCTTTGTTCTAAAATGCTTTGTGCCCATTAGGGCTTTTGATTATAGATTACACCACCATTTGATTTATTTATTTATTTTTCTCATGGGCAACATATTCTTCTTTCATTGAGCAATATTCAGAAACTTGGAAATCTAACCTGTGTTTTAGTCTCAGGACAGGCACATTCTTATGGTAAAAACCTCCCCAATTGAACTTGGGATTCATTCAACTCTTGTATGGTTGATACTTAGCCAGGTTAATTATGCAATCACCCCAAGTAGGAGAGGACAGCAGGATACATGAGCATTTTTCAAAGACTTGTTTTTAGTACAGAGACAGTTTTCTGGAATCAAATAAAGAAAATTGAGAATGTCTGTGATTTACAGTGAACTGGCACTCTGAAAATGCAGGGATTTAAAAGATCAACAAGGACAAATTTACAACCATTTAGAGAATGATTACAGCATGTGTCTACATATCCAAGTTAGCTTTAATCATGCTACCTTGGGTACCAACAGCAGAATAGCTGTGGCAGCACTGGACTGCTGTACAAGCTTGCTTGGGACCCTGGATGTTTTCTCAGGCAGTTGGCCTGAACTAAAGTCCATTCTGATATGGCCCCACTGCTGCTGGTTTGCCTGGAAGCCAAATTAAAACCAGTTTGGTTGGCCTATATGTCCTACAGCTGCTCTGATGACTTCTGGAGGTGGGGCTTCTTGCAGCCCCTAGCCACACCGCTCGTGCACGCAGGGCACACCGCGTCTGCAGGGCTTTCTGTTTAAGCAGACAAACATGCTGCTGCATCCTGGCCCAGGCAGGGAGCAAGGGAGAAAGTGCCACTGCTGAAGGAAATATTTTATCTTTCTGTTTTTATTTATTCATGAATTTCAGATACAAAAAAAAAAAAAAAGGAAGCATGACCTCAGCACTGGTCCTACAATATTGGCTGCCAAGGGCAGCAAGGCTGATGGGGTGGAGGATGTAAGCAAGCCCAGCAGAGAAAATAAAATCTTTTTGTTGCAATGTCTCATTATGATTTGAGGTCTTGGTGCCTTTCTAGTCACAACCTTTCTAACCTGGACACAATACCCTAAATGGAAGGTGGAGCCCACAACTTTCCAGAGGTCCTTTCCTACCCGTCCCACTCCCATGTTGGTTCCCATTTCAGCTTGTAAGAAGAGGCTGGAAGTGTTGCCAAAGAAAAACTCACTATGACATCCCATACCTACAACAGAGAGTAAAATGTTCCTTTGGTCCTGCCATCGTATAGATTTGTAATGTAATATACAGCCCTGTTCTTGAGCTTGGATGGCTGTCACAAGGCTGCCATCTAAAATGAAAACAGCTTAATGCAAATGGGATGCCAGCTCTCAGTATTTAAAAATCATGAGACAGAATCCAGAAAGTCAGAAGATTGGCTTTAAAATCATGGCAGTTCAAGAGACAAGAATTGAATTGGTTTTAATTGTTTTGCTCTACTAGATTCATGTTTTTAAGTTTTTTTCTTAGTAGACACATGGGCTGGAAAGACACTTTTAAAAGGTCTACATGTTCACATTAACAACCTTACTCCAGCACTTGGAGCTTTAGGGGAAATACCAAATATCAAAAGATTTGTGTTAAAATTACAAAAGTTGCCAATGCTTCAAAACAAAACAAAACAAAAACAAAACAGAAACAAACAAAAAATCCCCCACAAAATTTGGCTTTAAAAAACAAACTATTTATTAACTAAATCCTATGCTGTCAATCTAGCTAGTGATTGTAGATAACTCTAAACAAACTTCAGACACCTCAAAAAGACCTGATTTCTCAGAGGGTGCGTGCTTGGTTATAATAATTTAGGCCAAAACTTTTATGAAAAGAACAAAATGATTCTGATTTAACATCAGCCAAAAGGTTTGGAAATCATTTTTTTCTGAACTCTAAGATCTCCTCAGAGATCCTTACAAAAAAAGAAAAAAAAAGTAGGAATGTGCAGCTTTAAATTCATATTTTAACATTTCCCATGGCCCACATATGTGCATGCTCTCTCTCTTTCCCCATTCCTTCACCACCGATCTCTGCTGGTCAGAAGATAAACCCATCCATGTCACCTTCTGCTAATACTAAGAAAGGCAGCAAGAAATAAAAAATCAAGTCCCTGTCATATTCCATCGAGCACGCTGGCTAGATACGGATGTCTCGCCCCCATTTACAATCTGAACCAAAAGATTTGAAGCCAAGAAAGCAGCTGGCACAATAAAAACAGTAAAAGCTCTAGCTGGCACCTCATGCTGACAATGACTAGCCAAATCTCCATGGGGAAAAATGCCAGTATAGATTTCTGTGACAAAAACAACAAAATAGATTTTTGTCAATGTACATAGATTTGACAGGAAGTCAGACAAATCTATCAATAATGAGTGACATATATCTGCAATATTCCCAAACAAAATGGTACATTTGACGACAAACTGAGAAAATGAACTAATTGTGTTACGCATGACACACATTCATCTGGACTTTTTGATCATAAGACTGTAATCCATTAATGCAGGTTATGCTGCAGTTACCCCAGGAAGAAATGATCAGGTACACCAATGTATTTCTCAGTGCGTTCTCAAGCATCTTTCAAAACACTAGTATTTCAGAAGGGGACAAATCACTTCTGAGGATCTTGCAGTTAAAGTCAAGCATTTATGAGATGGAAATGTGGATTTCCAACTCTGGCAGAAACTTTTTAACCAAAATCTCCATTTCCACACTTAGAAGATCAGGACAATATTAAAAGCAGACACTAAAGAGCTGCCATTGTAGTCTTTTTCCTGAGTGACCATACACGAGATATAATATGTTGTGCTATTCAAATGAGAACATTGCTTGTGCTCAGCTATCACTGAACAACACGTGTGAGAACTCACCATTTATTTTACAGCCTTATGTGTACTGTGTCGCATCATCCACATTAAGCCCATGAGAACCAAGCAGCTCTGTTTTTGGAAAGATCTCTGTTCTGTAAGAAATTTAACTAGAAGCAAACAAACAAAAAATTAACTATTTAAGAACTTTATTGATCAAGCTGAATCTAATATAATGTTAATGTATTGCAAGTCAAGCCTCTTATCATACATAGCATGGTGCACCTTAGTGTGTGCTGATGGATGAGATATGAAAGATCTCCAGGTGTGTAGATTTTTGCCCAACTTCTGGCCAAACAGTGGACAAATTCTGACTGAGTTACAAAGATATGATTGGGTTCAGAAGCCACAGTGATTTGCTTAAAGTGAGTGTCTAGCAAGACAGATATGCAAACAGATGGCAAGACCCAGATAGAAAATGCTTTCTACGGGAAAAGACAGAATCTCATGAAAAAAATGTCTTACTCATACAAATTCTATAGAGCCTTTAAAAACATCTGAAGTAGTTGTCATACATAAATGAACTGGATGAGCCAAAGTCGTGTTTACTTGGGAAGAAGTGTGTCAAACACATTGTCCTGATTTACCATGAGACATTCACTGCCCCATGTTTCAGTATAAATTAGAAGAGTATGAAAGTTATGAGAGGTGTCCCAGCAACTAAGTCCTAGACATTTATTCTGAAATTCAAAAAGCACCAAAGATTTGGGAAGTCCTTTTTCATACACAGTTCACTGTCTGATGGAGAAGACCACTGGAGCTGCCATCCTCATACCTCTAGAGCTTCTAGGACAACAGCTAAACCCTAGGCAAGAAAGCTCATAGAAGCTCCCCAAAAGCTACAGCTCTTCTGTAACTATTTAAGAATATTGTACATTACCTTGATAGTCATGATGTTTGCAGCCTGAAAGTATTTAGTAAGTTTAATAGGAAACCATAAGAAAAGCAACCAGGAAGAGAAGGGTGTAACACAACCTCCACACAGCAAATATTTAAGGGAAATTAAGAACAAAAGGCCGAGCCATTTCTAGCCAAGCCTACATTTTGGTGTGGACCCAAAGGGCTAAGCAAAAGAGTTAGGAAGAAATCTATAGCACGGTTTAAAATAAGTCTCTTCCTCAAAAGATGACAAAGTTTTAGGATGAACCAGGATAAATCTCAAGCACATAACATGCTTGAAGGAGGCATAATAGATCTTAACCTAAGGTCATGCCTGCCAACTGTTTTAAAATCTTTTTTTTTTTCCCTACTAAGAAAAAAAAAAAGATAAATTAGAGTCTAGATACTTAATTCTTGCTGATATGAGTGTTAACTAAAATCAGTGAGGTAGTAGTACCTAAATACCTCTGACAGTCTTGGCCCATTTATTGAGACCAAATTAATCACTACCTCTGTTTTAAGAAGACAGGTTTGTCACTCACACCTTGCATGCAAACACACACCCACAGGCAGACACAGCTGGGCACAGGTTTCATGGGGAGAGCTTGTGACCCACAGCCCAGCCCCAGATGCGGCCGTGCCTCCGGCAGCGCTCGGGGGCTGGAGAGCAAGCAGAGGTATGGCCAGCCACAACGAGATCATCAAAGTTACCCAGAATTACTGCAAAAACAAATATGTACCCCCCCCAATTTTTTTTTTATTGGCTTTATCAAAAAATGTGAATCTGCAGTTTTGAATACATTTAGTTCTGTAAGGTAATTTCCCCTTCAAAATGAAAAACGGAAAAGAAGTAGGTAATGCTTTAATTTGTTATTAGGAGTAATTACTGTCTGGCCTCAAGGGGTTACTTCTACATTGGTTTTAACAAGAAACCCATTTAACATATATTTATCTTTGTAAATTGTTCTGAATGATCAGCAAATACCTAATCATCTACAAAAAGCTGTTTAAAACATCCTTATCCTGATAACAGGAAATTATAACCTATGAGACCAAAGAAGCTGACGTGATGGTTTACACTGTGATAGGCATTTTCAAGAAGGCAAGAAATAGTCATGTTCACGTTTTCTTTAAATCTTTTTCTTTGGTTATTAACACATCAAGAATGAATCTATTGTGTTCCTCCCATAGCTGTGCATGGTAAAGATGGGCAAGAGCCTGCAGCTGAAGACTCCTGCAGTCCTTGAGAAAAGGTGAATTCCTGCTGAACCAACTGGTCAAAACCCAGTTGGTCTGGAAGTTTAGAGAAATTCAGGCCAGGCTTAGACCTCACAGGAAGCTCATGAATGGAGCAGATAAGCAAAACACCATAAGTGAAGAGAAAATTCAATACTTGAAGAGCAAGGGAATCTGCTCAGGCTTCAAACCTTTTTGTACTCCAAAGAATCACAAATTGTATTTATTATTTATTGAAGGCCTTGTGACATGGCTTGGGTTAAAAACAGACTAAAATTGGGCCTCACAGCTTTGCTTTGATACATGAAAACAGACATGAATGTCACATCATTCCTGTGCCCTGCTTTCTCTGCTCATATGAGCAGACAGGGGAAGGAAAAATACAATAATTTTCCTCTCTAGGGACTGCATAGCTCAAGGGACTGGTAACAGGACACAAGCCTTTCAGCCCTAAATCAATTACTCAGAATTGACTCAGGTTGTTAGTAACTAAGTTTGTTTGGCTGCATAAAATAAATAAAATATATTCACTTACACAACAAATGTCATTTTTGCATGGTATAGACTAGAAGCCAGAGAGGCTCTTAGGATACCTTCCCACCTTTGTACTACTGACTTTGAGAGTCTAATGAAACCAAAACCTAGAAGTAAAATGTGGAAGCAATTGTTATCACATGTATATAGTTAAAAATACCCCTGCCTTGGACAAAACCCTCTCAAAAGTTTCTTGAAAACCTCTCCCAAGTCAAGCAAGCTCACTCAAGGTTTGCAACTACAAAAAGCCTCAGATGAGCAGGTCTAGGAGTTTGTGTTATGAAAATTTCAGTAAATCTGCTTCCAAGGCACACCATTAACTAGGAGCTGGTGTTTCTTTTTCTATAACAAAGGCAAATATAACTTTATACAAACATAATTTTACCTTTCACGAGGCTTAAGATATTCCTCGACTTCACACTAACTCATATAGGAATGATAATGAACCAATAAATATCCAAGTGCAGGTAATATTCAATATCCACCACCATCTAACTATTACCAGCTCCATAAGGCTGAGCTGACCATGGAAGCAGGGTATAAAATGTTTAAAATGGCTGAAAATTTGAAGGGAAGTG
The DNA here is from genome assembly GCA_013399115.1 of Anseranas semipalmata. Taxonomy (NCBI): domain Eukaryota; kingdom Metazoa; phylum Chordata; class Aves; order Anseriformes; family Anseranatidae; genus Anseranas; species Anseranas semipalmata. Next base: position 170,598 of record VXAA01000632.1, read on the forward strand.
TTCCCATGAGAATTATCAACAAATACCAGACATTTCTATATGCACTGTTTTTTTTTTTTTTTTCTTCCTCTTTCCAGACCCAGATCACAACCAGGAAAGGCAAAGGCACGTCAAAATTTGTAAAACAAACACAAAAAAGTTTTCAAAACTTTCATAAACCTCAGAAAAGTTTATGTTTGGTTTGAGGAATGAAAAAAAAAAAAGAATAAGGGGGAAAGGGAAAGGGAAAGGGAAAGGGAAAGGGAAAGGGAAAGGGAAAGGGAAAGGGAAAGGGAAAGGGAAAAAACATCTCTGGTTCTTATTTTATCTTGAGCGGTTCAATTGTCTCTGGTTCCTCCATGTGAGTTTCCTGTGTTAACACTCAGCAGCCAGAGGTTTTCATCCTGAGAGTCATGTTCATGAAACAAACAAAAACAAACAAACAAAATATATATACCAAGTGAAAAAAAGTACAACTGACAATAATTTTTGGATGTATTTAGGTCACACAGAACTTCAAAGGGAGAATCCTTTCTGTTGTTACAGATTTATTCCAGGCTCAAAACTCCAAATTCTTCTTTAAAATATATTTATTTAAGAGCGCAGTCTGGAGTGGAAAGCTGTAAATGGAAGCCCTGGTGTCTGGAGCGAGACTCGTGGGGATGGGGAATGGTGGGAGAGGGGGACGAGGGGGCAGCTCTTCTGTTCCACCCTGACACAGGCGAGCAGACCGTGCACAACTCCTCCTCCTCCCCCTGAAGTCCAGATCAGCCCCTTGGCCAGAGTGCTTTATCACACAATTAGGAAGTTCTGCCTAAACGGAACGCAGAGGGGAGACTATTAAATATGTGTATCACTCACACAACTGCATTATGGATCATGAGAAATATGTATATATTTTTAGTTGGACAGATGAAAAGGTATTTTCTGTGGAAAGATAAGAAACTGTTTCTATTTGTTTGGGCTGGTGTCATGGCTAAATGGACATTGCTGGGACCTCCATGTAGGAATGGAGGGGATCTGATTGTGTGAACGAGACTGGGCAGCACTGGCGGTAAGAGAATTTATTAGCAGGCAATACAAGAATTGGACATGATTGTAAAAATTTTTTCCATCCAAACTAGAATTTTTCAGAGCCTTTCACAGCACTGCTGTAAGAACAAGTGAATTAAGGACTGTGCTATGGTGCGGGGGATCACTCAAGTCCTTGAGAAAGCAACACAGCTGGTGGGTTTGCAGTATGCCACGGTTAACTCTTGTCTGCCTCGAGAAAGCAAAAATGAATTTCCAAAAATCTGTGGGTTTTTGTCATTATTGTTGGTTTTTGTTTGTTTTCTTTTTTTCCTACAAACATAAGTCCTTGTTTGAAACAGGTGACTAGATGAACAGAATCTTATAATTTCCACAGCCACTACTAACCAGTGGCTAAGCAAGGGTGGCATCCCCTGCAGAGGAATAACTATGGACCTGCTATCCAATGCCTGTGTTTGAGGTCCATTTCAGGGCTCCATCCTCTGGTACCATAGGTGTGCATTGCCAATGTTACCTGCCCTGTAAATCAGCTATTGCCCTGGTTTGTTCATGCGTGGTAATTATTTTAAAGGATTTATGGCGAGGCTTGCTTTCACACCACGGGACTTGCCTGAGCTGCAGGAATGACATTCCAAGCTTTTATTTATTTCTTTATTTGCCAGACCCTTAGCATTATTCCACTGCAGCTTTTTGGCACATGAATTTATGGCACTGTCTAAAACTCTAATACTTCTCTTTGAATATACTTGTGGACGTTTCTGATCTCACTTTAATTGGGCATGCTTTAGGCTCACATAAAATATTAACATCTTAGCCAATGAAAGTCAGCGCCCAAAGCTCTGATGGTTCTAAAATTAATATAACCTTGTTTCTTGCTTACAGAAGCCACAAAAGATCAATTCCTGAATATTTTTTTCAGTATCTGATAGCTTATTTTATCTGAGCGAAACATGCCTTTTTCATGACCTTCCGGACATGCTGTGATGCACGTATATTGTTTGTAGAGTTGAAATAAGGACAGACTGAAGCTTTTGATATAAAGATTATTTGGGGAGAGTTTGTTTATTCTTTCGGTTATCTTATTCTTAGGTACACACACCTAAAGATTTTTACATCTCAGAAATCAAAGAGTCTATTATTATTTTAAAAGTTAAATAATGTTGATATAACACACTTATTAACCTGGTTCCCCTCAGCAAGGAGGTCTGTACTACTGCACTGTCTGCGTGTGTATCATTCCCATCACCCCCTAATATCACCACACACAAGAGGGGTCTAGGAATCCCATTTTGAAAGTACCTACAGGTTTCCTAAAAAGTCAGGCAAGAAGAGGAATAAAATTCAGCGGGATGCCCAAGCGATGGCATAGCTGTAGCAGGAGCTTAGCCACATTGCTGGGCACTGAGAATTCACTCAGAGGGAACTGAAGGTAAGAATGTTTGATGATTTCTAGCATTTATGAAAGCTATTTTTTTTTAGTCCCTAAAATGAACAGTTGCTCACTCATAAGAATAGGTCTGCTGTTGAGTTTAATAAACTAGCTCACACTTGCATCTGCCTCAAAAAACAGAGGTACTTAAGTTACACCCTGCTGATGATCGTATGCTGGATAACTGCTATGCATTGCAGAAGCCCCTCTACACCTGCTGAGAGAGCCCCTTGTGTCAACACCAACCCATCAGCAGGGACACCCCAGGCTTGTACCCTCCCGGGCACACCAGGCCTACTCAGGAGCTGCTTCCCAGGGCCTCGAGGAAGGGTCAAGTCTGCACTGCTCTGCCTCCTCCTCTCCACCATGGCCAGGAACATGAGTCCTCCACACTTCAGATCATCTTGGCCTTTTTAATATTCTCTCATTCAGTGGGGTAGCTGTTCTCCATCCCCCTGCTGACTGTTTGGGGTGACTTCATCCACAAAGAATGGGATGCCTGGGCTAGCCCATTGCGGTGAAGGAGGTTACAGAGATCAAGGTCGTACAAAGTTGTGTATAAATTAGGTATTACTTGCTTTCACTGAAATCAGCCTTGCTTTTTACTTTCCTGGAGTAGTGACTAAACAAACAGCACCTTGCAGACAGTGGTGGTTTTCTCCATAATATGCACTGTTTCAGAGCAGAATAGAACAGCTTTCAGCATTGAGAGAGTTAGAAGTGTTTTTGCCACGTGCAGATGGTTGTGAAAATGGGATCATTTCCAGAGCTGCCTCCATAAAAGCTGAGCTCAAAGAGGTCAGGAACTGTGCATCCCTGGATTTCTGAGATCTGCTAAAGCAGGGGTGCACAGTGTGCTTAGAAATACCTCAGCTCCTAACAGTACCACTGTGCGTGTCCTCTTTACCAATGGAATAACAGAAAAAAAATCTATTCCTTATATTTTCTCAAAACGTGCTTCTCTCATTGTTGCTTTAAAGGAAAGATGATTTTTCCTAAAAAGAAATAGAAAACAGTGGCCAACGAAAGATGTGATCATTTTTAACTGTAAAAAGTATGAACACTTAGTAATATTTTTATTGTTATTTAATTTCTTCTATCTGAAACTTGAAAAAAATGTTTCACTTTCTTCTACAACTTAAAAAAAAAGTGTTTCACTGTCTTCTGAAACTTGAAAAAAATGTTTCAGTCTAGGAATAACATTCAAAGCATGAAAACATTCATCGTCAAAACCTCTGTTAACTCCTGATACCTCTTTTGTCCTCCCATATCACACACACACACACAAAAAAAGTTCTGACCCCTCTAGAGACATCAGAAACTCCTTCATTCTACACAGAAGGTTCTCAGCTGGCTTTATGATGGCTCCAGCGTGTAACCCTGGATAGAAAAGCTCAGAGCTGGGGAACAGAGTCCAAGTCAGGAATTTATGGGAAAGCATGTGGAGCAGATGGTGGAGAAATGAGAAAGGAAGGGAGCCACAGCTGAGAGAGAGTGAGTGTTGAGACTGTGTCAGATGGGAGAAGGAGGAAAATTATGCTGATCTAGAAATGTACAGTGGAACTCTTCGATATCGAATTAGTAAATACATAGGCAAAGATGTCTCTCTTGCTCAGGTACTTTAGGGCTTCCACCTTCACAATATATGTACAATTCACATTTTAATCCTCACCACACCCCTAACAAGAGAAAAGCACCAGTGGCCTTTTACAGATCCTGACATCTTCCTCCTTAGTGCCCCAAACCTCATGTCTCAGCTGCCATCCAGCTCTCCCTAACACTGAGACCTTTAATCCAGCTCCCCATCCACTGTTCTCTGCGGATACTGAGCTCCCATCGGGGTGGTATGAACTTCAGTTTCCAAAGAAATTTTCATTCTTTATATTGATAAATAAATAAATAAAACATGTCCTATAAAAATAACCCCCCAAACTTATTTGCAATGATAGTCATTTTTAATGATGTTTAGTGAAAAGCATTGGTTCCCTGCACTTCACAGTATGTAAGTCCCCCAAAAGTTATTTTTTTGTACACGTAGGGGAAGAAAGAAATCATTGTTTTTTTACAAATTTGGTTTGTAGGTGTGGATTTCATTTTCAGCACACTCATCACAACCTGACCTGACAGTGCAGATATATAACCTCTAAAAATAGATAGAAACAATTAAAAAATAAACAGCGGTCTCTTATTGCTTGTATTTTAAAAAAAATGTCTGATTTTATATTTGCTATTCTGCAGCCAATCTATAAGCTTTTTTCACTGAAAGCTGTTTCCTTTTAAAGAATGTCATACCTTTCAAAAACAAATCTTCGTGTGAACCCCAACTGAGCAGCTGAAGAAGAGAAGCACAGATAATCCCTTACCCTTCACCACCAGATACACCACCCTTGGCCCAGCCGAGAGCAGTCCCAGGGATGCTCCATTTTCCCCCATGGGAAGGAATCCTTGTCTTCCCCCTGCCCTCCCGGTACGCCAATTAGTGATACCAAAAAAGCACAATCCGGTATCTCTGTCTTCCCACAGTATCAGTCCCTGACACCGAGATGCTCCCTGCTCCCGTTTCTCACACTTTCCATCCCAGCCTGGTGCCAAGTGGTGGGCAAGGAAGAGCCAAAATCAGGCTGCTGACAGCAAAATGCTCTCGAGGGCCGGACACAGATTTCCTCACACTATTTCAAGACTGCACAAACCTCCTCGGCATATTCCAGCAGAAGCAAAAGGTATCACGGCCGTCAGTAATGCTGTGGCCTCTGCTATTAAGTGTCAGATCAAAGTGACAGAAGTTGTCCTCATTTCCATCCACCAGAGCCGGGTGGTGGGAGCTGGCCGGGCTTCGTCACAGAGCAGACTGTCAGCAGGGAAGCACAGCAGAACAGCACAGATAGCATGATCTTACGGCTGAAATCCCGTGGAAAAAACAATGCTCAAAAACATGTTTGGAAAAGTCAGAAAGCAATAGCTTGCAGAGGGTATCAGAGTACGTGTTGCTGCTTTGCAAAATATTCACAACCTGAAAGGACATGTCTCCCATCACAAGTGATTACAGACTGTTTGTCATAAAAGGGCTGCTATGGGCTTTATAGCCAGGATTTTAAATGGTAGTTTAGGTGTCTAAGGACACAGACCACTACTTTTCTGAAAATCTGGTACTGAGTATCGCAAATAGCCTGGACTCTCCCTGTAACTCCTGACCTTCAGTGTCAGCCACATCCTCAAAGGTGAAAACAAGCAGACTCTTTGTAATTACTTACCTACACTTCTTGACAGATTTAAAAACATAGAAAGATCCTAAAATTAGAAGAAACCCTGTGTTAAATTGTTAAAATCCCTTTAGTTTACAGAGTCATCAGAATCAGAGGGATTCAAAAAATAAAAAAAGCGATGACTTGGGTAGCACAGCTTGATCCCGGTCTGAGGGCTGGAGGTGACAACATCTCTATACCCCACGCAGGCAGAGATGGGAGTTGTCACACACAAAAGGCTAGACACCATGTCATTTGGGACACTGGCCAGTTATTTCTCATGATACTGCATGATCTTCTGGGAATATTAGGGAGTACACCAGTGACTACTGGAATTGCAATTGCTACTTACGCACTGGGTCCCAGTAATAAAAAAAAAAAAAAAAAAGGGTTTCAAAGGGACAAACTAGCGAGTGACAAACTTGAAAAAGCTGGAAGAGCTGATATGAACAGCAGCCTGCTTTTAAATGACATCTTCAAACTTTTGAGGTCTGAGCTAGAAAACTTCGAAGAGAAATTTCCATTTTCTCTTGCTCTCTACCCTGCCATTTCAGTACTTCAATTTCAGAGACCAGACAAAAGACAGAAATTTAAAAGTTTATGAAAAATAGCAAGATCAGGATGAAAAAAAGCCCACATCAAAACCCTTTATAAATATTAATGAAACTTTCCAAATGCCTAAAAAATTAGTTTGCATTTGGGGCCATGTTCTTGCTTGCTTTTTTTTTTTTTTTTTTTTATTCTTTTTTTTTTTTTTTTTTTTTTTTTGCGCAAGCCAGTTTGTCCATTCCTCGTGCAGTTTTGTAGTTTTCAGCCCAGAGCCTTCAGCTTTCCCATGCCTGGCCATCTCTGGGGCCTTCACCAGCACACTCATGAGCGTGGTCTGAGACAGAATGAGAAATAATGGTGCAGGGGTGCAGGGTAAGGGGAGTGATTTTTTTGGCAGTCAAGCAAAGTCAAGATTTAAAGTGTTTGTCTTGGAAAAAGCATCTGTGACAAGGGTAGGAGTATTAATTCACCTGGAAGAGTGTGTACCCCTGCAAAGAGCACCTGGGTTTAAAGAAGCATCAGCATATGACACAGCTCTGCTGAAGACACAGCAACAAAAATGGGTTCCATCTGCTAAAGGACGATGTTGTCACAAGTGCAAGTGGGATAAGCACAATTCACCATGGACAGTTCAGGTGCAAAATAAATACAAGGTTATGTATTAGAGGAGTAAAAGGCTGGAACAGGAAGAAGCAGTAGGTTTTAGGTTTGTTAGTTTTAAGACAGGTTTTGATAAACCTACAAAACAGATTAGAACAGGTGTTTGGAGCAATGGCTCAAGATATTTATATGCATATTTCCAAGATATGTTCAATACTAATCCAAAGAAAAGTACTGTTTTTGTTGCTCTCCCATTCCACTCCTCTTTGCTTCCATTAGCTGTGATATTTCTCCTTAACTCATATCTTACTTTAGAATCAGTGTCGCTGGGGAAGGGTCATCAACTTATCTATTTACGTTTTACAGTATCCATCTATAGGGGGCCCTATAAATAATTTAAAAATAGCAATAGCTATAATGGCTTTTTAAAAGCATGAACGAAGACACATTCAGAGTTTTAAAGACCATGCACTCTACAGCTGAAGAATACACCCAGTCTTAGGCATTGGGCTGTTTCAGCTCTGCAGGAGTGCTGCTAAAGGAAAATAGGAAAAAGGTGTAAGGGATTCCAAGGAGGAGAGCAAGGCGTGAGGAAAACCATTTCAGGCTCTAGAGAAAGCATGACAGCAGGAAGATAAAGATGGGAGGTGATAAATGAAGATGGCAGAAATGGGAAAACGAAAGAAAAACACTTCCTTATTTGTCCATACCACTTATACAGATAAATGATAATGTTCCCCAAAATTACTTATGTATCTGATCATCTAATCCACTTCTTGGAAAACAACATGGGCTGGTATTTCTATTCGTATGGCAAATTCAAAAGTATATTGAAGAACTACTTTGCTAGGTTTTTGTTGTCATCTTTTTAATCAGTTTAGAACCTACAACACAGCTACTCCTATAGTTATACAGTTTAACCATTCTCTCAATGCTTTATAGGCCAACTGCTTAAACTAGAAGTGAAATCACAGACATGAGTGGTGTATTTTCTAATCACATTATTGTGCTATAAATGATCAACAAGAGAAGTGGAGTTAAAAATCAGACATCCATTTTTCAAGCCATTTCTTTAGAAAGCAGCATGTATCGCATACCTTACACTTTACAGAGTGATTTCAATAATTTATTTCCCAGAGGAGTTTTATGACCCTAGGGGTAACAAATTTAGCTGTCTAATTATTAGTGCACCTAAATATAGGAATAGATTATTTTTCTAATATTCCAGTTGGTATCTTCATCAACACATCAGAGCCAAGATTTAACGCACTCAGTGTGGCAAACCTCTGCTTAAAAGCACTAACTGAGGTTGCTGAAGCACTTCATAGCAGTCATAACACAGTACAATAATGGCAAATAATCGTACTCTTTTTTAATTGTATCCGTCTGAGTTATAGTCCAACACGTTACAGTTCCCAATAGCAGCACTGAACTGCTCTGAGCTATTAATGTCAAATTCCCCAGCAGTGTATTTCGGGGGGCTTGTAACTTTGTCTAAATTTACCAGATTGTTAAAACTCATTGTTACATGTTTATCGGCAAGTAAATAATGAAGGGCCTGCGAGTTTTAAAAACTGGCTTTTGCCATTACTGAGATATTCTGGTTGATGTTTAACAGTTACTGTTATAATCCTTCCTGTGTCAAAAATTATAGCTAATGTTAAATAAGAAAGCATATAGTTTTACAAGCTCCCAAGTACCCTGCCTTTAAAAGTCCCCATATGTCTCAGCAAGATGAGTAATTGTCCATCAGCCTATGGTTCATTAGGGACCAGAAATCAATTGAGTGGGAGGGTTCATCATAGCAGGTTGTACAAACCTTGGCTGTGCTGGATTCCTGATGAATAGAGTAGTTGGGAAAGAGAAACTTTTATCTGATGGCTCCAAGGTAGTTAGGCTACTGACAGCTATGTAGCATAAGGCTAATTGGGCCGGTAAGGAACAGAGGTAGAGGACAGGGTCCAAGCTGAGAATCAAATGCTCCTTTGGAGCTCTGAGGCCAGCAGAAAGCTTGTCTGGGAGGATGACCTACTGTGTAAATGAAAGGCTCACAAAAATTAACCAAGTAGAGAAATGCTCCTTAGACAAAAAATATTTTTTATAGCTGTGGTTAAAAGTGTGCTGCTGTAAACAGTGGCTGTGCATGTTGCAGGCTAGTTTCAGCTTGGATTTTATCACCTATTAAAATTAAAATTATTTTGGCTGAATCTTTTCTCTCCATGGATGATGTTTCCTCTCACATTCTCCCTCCACGGCTTCACTGATTTGGAAAGGTAACAAATTCTTAAACTGATATGATTTCTTTTCTCTTCCAAGAATCATAGATCTTACCCATTACCTCCTTATAAGCAGGCTTTTACTATAGTCATGCAAAGGAAGCATATGTGAGAAAAGTTCAGCAGCCATTTTACTACTCTGTTATGTACAAAAAGAGTCATGAAACAGGCAAATATTATAAAAAGCCAGCAATTAAGAAGGACATTTTGGGGAGAGCAATGATCTTCAGCAACAGATGAATTCTCTTCCTGGTGCTGAAAATACTTGATTTATACTCTTTCAGTGGAATGAATAGGGTGAACTAAAGTGTCTACATCTGCTCAAGACTGCATGGCTTTAATCACTGTTAGCCTTAGTGGTCTGCATATGCTTGCAGAAATTCTTACAATGAGATGAATAAATACATGAAAACATTTGCCCGCATGACGGCACAAAGCAGAGGTTCTGAATAATGATGGATGAACCACGAAGGAGATCATAGGTTCCATTTAGCTGAGCGCTTGCACATTACAGTAAGAGCCTTAACAACGGAAACCACTTAAGCCTGCAAAAGTGGACTGCAAACTGATGTAAGAACTACATCTTCACTGCTTCTGTCTTAGTTTAGGTTAGAATAACATGGTGTCAACTTTTCTCTTGGTGTCACAAGTCCAATTATATCAGGATTTTGAGAACTACCTCCAAACAGAAAAAAAAAAATTACCTTCATTATGGAGACTGGAAGAAACTCAGGTCTGTTATCATTGAATTGATCTACCTGTCATTCACAACCTAAGCTGAGCAGAATGACAAATATTTCTAGTTTGACTCATGCTTGAGGAGAACTTTAAGGGACATGACTTCTACATAGGTTCACCAGTGTGTTACAATCACTGTGAAGCAATAAGACTATTGCCTTCACGGTATCACCATGCAACATTGATTTCCTATATTACTACAGCTATGGAGTAAGTGGAAATGCCAAGTATAAAACTTGTAGAAGCTCATCAGAACTTTTTTCTCTGAAAATAAAAACCTTCTAAAGTCATTTTTGTCAGTTTCCAGGTGAACTCAAAAACAATGATTAGTAACTCTTCCAATGAAATTTTAAAAATTTTATTCAGTTCTGAAGTTGCACGTATTCTGCTTCCGTATGGGAAACAGCCAGGGACTTGTTTATGACTGCTCCATTTCTCTGAACTATAAGTATACAGCATTATGCACATACTTCACCTTCTTTCTATGAAAAATATTACTTGATTTGCTCATATGAAAGATATTACTGCACCCTAATTTGTAGGAGTAAGTCTATAGATTACATTCAAGAACATTGGAATACTAACAAAGCTTCCCCATGATTTCAGCAAGCTCTGGATATGGCTTTATATGGGTTGTATCTTTATTATCAAAGCATGTACAAGAGTAGGTAGACTTCTAGATCTTGTGTAGACAACTGTGATGACAAAAAAATGAATCATATATGGTGCCCTTTAAGTAATTACTTAGATTTTCCCTTTCTTGCTCTTCACTTAAGGAGAAACAAAAACAAACCAACCAACCAAACAAACAAAAAGATTAATAGTACTAGAAGTGCTACTGTTGTTATTTTTTCCTCTAAAAGACATGAATGCAAGGGGCTGGAATGCTCAGCACAGCCCAAATCTAGAGCTAGACAAAGACATTCCTGGTACTTAACCCCCCCCCCC
>VXAA01000632.1:181425-183925 GCA_013399115.1 Anseranas semipalmata
TTGTTTTAAAACTTCCATTTTTATGTGAAGCTTCATGACATCCTGAGTCAAAGCAATAAATGCAGCACATTTTCTGGGTCATAACACTCCCATCCCCTTCAAGAAATCATGCCAAATAGCTATGTCTGTATTCACTCAAAATAATACTTCCTCTAAAAATGCATGACATCTTATATGATTTACATCATGTTATGTTGCGGATTAGGTTAATGACTTCTTGTGCTTCTGTGAACCATTCAAAGTACTATGGCTCAGAATATTATTTTATATAAAGTATAAATAGAGTATATTGCTGCAGTGGTGGGTTATTTAACACATGTATTTTCACTAATATTGTAAAGGTCTAGAACGAGGGGTGGGACCAACGTATAACAAGCCCTTTCTTCCTGTGTGGAAACAAATGTATTATACTGCTCTTCAGGGCTAGCTGGTCTATTTATAAATAAGAATTAAATATTTTTCTGGCTTTGTTCTGTGGGTTTTATTTGGAATGTGTGTGTGTTTTAAATACTGAATTGCTTCATTTCAATCACAATTGCAAATATAAAAGTAATGGTTAAGAGAATTTTTTGGTCATGTGTTGAAGCCTTCTTTGGATGAAATCCAGGACAGGGATAATATTTGGTTAACTAAAAGACTAGTAAACAACCAGATCACAGTAGACAAATGCATTGTCAAGATACCTCCATTTTTTACAAATAGTTATTATTTTATTTCCTATATGAAAGAATTTCAAATATATAGGAAGATTTTCTCTACAGGATAAGATGTGTTTAGCTAAAATCTCAGGTTGCCATGCTAGAGAAAAGTTTTGGAGTCATTCAGTCACTAACAGGTAGGCAAGTAGCATCTCAATGATCAGTTTCATTCGGAAAGCAAAATAGGGCTAGGAATTATTAGGAAAGGGATAGAGAACAGGAACAATCATTCACATCATTTTTAAGATCTACAGTGTGCCTGTACCTTGAACACTGAAGTCACGGTATTCTGATCACCCTCACCTTGAAAAGGATGCAATAGACACAGAAATGGAACAAAGAACAGCAATCAGGATCATCAGAATTTAGAGCTGCTTGTCAGTGAGAAAGAAACTGAACAAGTCAGCATTGGAAAGATTTGAAAGGAGTATGACAATGTTGTACTGCTGTACTTATGGGTGCAACCAGTTATCAAAAAAAGATATATATATATATATAGTCTAATAAATCAAGAAGTTGGGAAGTTGGCAACACTCAGACAAGCAGGTAATGAGTTGCCAACTGAAAAAATCAGGTACTTTATACACACTGTGTATAACTGAACTGCGAAACTCATCAGGAAGATATGGAGGCCAAAATACGAGTTTTAAATCAGCTTAGATGACTTATTGGAGTACTAGAGTACTCATCCAATAATCAGTAACAGTAAGTAAACAAGATGTGATGATACAGTGATATTCATATCACCTTTGCTTCAGGAAGCCTCTAATTCAGTGACTGAGGGTTGGTGAGGATATGCCAAGGGGACTCTCTCTCTCTGTGGCCTGTTCTTATATTTTCCCATGACCATCTACTATTGCCCGCTGTTGGAGATAGGTTATTGACAAATTTTTGCTTTGATCTTTGTACAGTCACCTCTTACACAGAAGTGGGACAATATACTCACTCATACATGCAATGCTATCCTAAAACTGACATGTCCTTGAATTTGGTCTAGTATGTCACTTGAAAACACTGCTATTGTAGGAATGTTAGGAAAACCAAGCACTTGCTGAACCAAAACCATCCTTTAACGTACAATTTATCATGCCTTTATGAAGATTCTGTGAAAGAGGGCATGCACTATAAAAGATTATTGTCCTTCTATTACGTGGAGTGAGCTACTTAGTCTTTGGAAATTAACAAAGACTGTTTTAATGCTTGTCTGAGTCTTTTCATCACAAACGGTTGTAATTCACCACAAGAATAATCCACCAAGAGGAAACAGGGAAGATCCAGCTCCTGATCACTTCAAATGACGATCGGGTGCTTTCTCCAAGATACTCCTCAGACAAACAAAACTTATTGGGCTCAATCCAGAGGTAACTCAGTGAAATTTAATGGCCTGTGATATACGGGAGGTCAGACTAGATGATCTAATCATTCCCTCTGGCTTTAAACTTTATGAATCATGCTTGAGGTGGAACTGGTAATGGGAGTCATCTAATGGGAGTGGACATTGAAGCAACATCTCTGATGCTTAGGGGAGCAGAGAAAACTCACAACATTTGGCCTGAGGAAGAAGAAAGCAATTAAGCAGTCCTCTCGTATGAGGGAGAAACAGCCAAAAAGGATTAAAGGGAGAGGTGTAGGCCTTGGAGATTTGGCATGAAAAAGCTGAGGCCTGAGTTAGCCTAAGCGAAGAAAGAAATGAAAATGGCCAAAGTCACGCTTGACCTCAAGTCTTCTGGGCAAGAGCACTTCTTTCTCTTCCATGCATTCCTTTGCCCCTTTCACCCTTGAATGAACCCACTGGCTCCAGC
>VXAA01000632.1:188925-211008 GCA_013399115.1 Anseranas semipalmata
CCTCATCTCCTATTCAGGCTGTCACAGCTATAGTCTTTCTTGGTCTGTAAACCCAGGAATATTTCCTTTCTGCCTATGCACTTATTGATACCTCATTCCTGCAATCACTGTTGATGCAATGCAGTTTGTTTGTTTATTTGTTGAGGCAAAAGGGGAATTATCTCTATCTCCCCCCTGTTGCAGGCCAGTGTGCAGCCCTCCCGTGGGGCTTCATGAACCCACTGAGGAAATGAGTCTTCAACTGCAGAACAGCAGAAAGGTTTGGATGACGGGGTACACATTATCCTGTTGGCAGCACAGCCTTGAACAAAAGTTAAATACGATGTTAGGAGGCGCAAGTGGGAGACAAAATAGTTCCAGAGAGGTTGGCAAGGGAAAAAAAGACTCTGAAGAAATAATTATTCATGAAATAGTCTTGAAAATACAATACTTATCACTGGAATGGCAACTGGCCTATGCTTCCAAGACAACAGATTTAAAGAAAAAAACAATAACTCTAGGTTCATGGAGGGGGTGTTGGGGGAATAGACAGCAGCTTTGTGAAGATAATAGTACAGGGAGGACCGGGTCAGTGAAACTTTGAGCAGAGACCTGACCTCCACAGAGATTTAAAATGGTAACAAACAGTAGGGCAGCTCTCTGTGGACAAGTTTACGTTAAGCTGAACCTTCTTCCCAAATTATTGTGCAGCTATAAGCAAAGAGACTGCAGTGCAATTTACATTAAGTGGGGAGATGAGATCTTAGAGCCGGCTCAGAAAACAAAGACACTGTGGATCGTTGTAAAATTGGGCTTGGGCCAGGGAAAGTGGCTTAAGACCACTGGTGGGGCTACAGCAAGAAAAAAAATGTATTTTATTTGGACCTGCGCTACTCTGTAGAACCGCATATACCAACCAGATGAGCAATATTTCTTTGATCCTATCATAATTAATGCATGGTAGAACAGATACACACACTGGTTTTTGTCCTTCAGGAAAGGGGAGAAGACTTGCAGAAAAGCAGAAACGCCTTTTTTTCTAAGGATGGGTGTCCCATTACGTTACCAGTAAGGTAATGTGGGAATTCAGAACAGGACTGATAGCTATAGGTTAAAGAGTAAGCACTGCCTCCTGCACCTTGTAAAACATTTTCTATGAAGATATTACTGTTGGTATCCCAACACAAAGACCACGAGCCTACTCCATGACAAAGCCAGCGTTCATCCAAAATACCTCTCTGACCTGCCATACAAAAACCTCCCCAAAACATCAACTATTCTTTAGTACTATAATAATAAGAAAGTTTCCAGGTTCTTAAAAAATCTGTGGCAGTTTTCTTCACATATTGAAACTTGTTTCTAGATCCTCATCTATCTCATTTCTGCAATTGGATGCTGAAAGAGGAAAATGATTGCAGCCATATTTACAATAAAGTATATGAAAACTAGGCAAAAGTCCTGAAATTTCCATTATAAGATAGTCTATAAACTTGAACTTCATAAAAAAAAGATATATGAAGGCACTAATAATAATAATAAAAATGTTGTTACAAGATCAATACCATATTACAGAGGTGCTTTTGCTTGTTTTCAGGAGGTCAACATTATTTTTTGATATGCATGTACTTAATACCTTGATCGAAATTTATATATTCACATCTTATCTAGCACACCAATTTCCTGTTGCTTTCTTTCTGGTTAAATACCCATTTTATTTTTTCATATTATGCAATGCACTTTGGTTAGCATTGATAAATTAATTTTCATTCTTTAAATTTCAAAATTTCCAGCTGTGTGAATTTAACATCAAACGTGAAGAATGCCTGTTCTTTATATTTTACCCTCTTGCACTTTTTTACATTACATTAAAAATGTCTCAGCTATGATACTCAATGCTTCTGGTTAATGATAACCAACACTTCACTGGATTATTACAAAGAATAAATGACAGCATTACAGCACTTGTACAGCCTTTATCACTGGACATGACAGCACTATCCTCCAAACGCAAATATGGGTGGTTGCGTCTCTGCTATTTTGGTTATTTCCTGAGAAGGAGTCTTTTTGGCTCTACCAGTGCATATTAAGGTGCTATCTGGACAAAATTATCCACTGCCTGATGGGTCATGCAAGTCCTGGAAGGCCCTGGATGCAGTTTGTTTAGCAGCTGACCTATTTGCTCTGATTCAGCTAAGTGCATCTCTAAAGGAACCCTTAGGGTTTACAGTGTCAACAGTCCTGTTTTGTTTGTTTTCCTTCTGAAACCACTATTTGTTTAACAGAAGCAAAATATGAGATCAAAAGGGCACTTAGTTAATTCATATCAAATTTTGTCATTTTTCCAAAAAAAGGAAGAGAATTTCAGCAATGTTATCAGGCTTGCATACACCCACTGGAAGATGCAACTAATTCCCATCAAGTGTATGCCCACAAATTCATTTTAGTCATACTTTCTACCTTCAAACCCAAACACAGAATAGTAACACCACTAATACAAAAAGTAGAAAAGTATTATTACTGATGTATGATTTTTTTCCCCCCATTTTGAAAGGATAGGAGCATAGCAGGCAGTTAACCACTTTACAGTTACCTTTAGCTGAATAAACCCTACCTTTATATTTAGGCATTTCAAATAACATAGTAGAAACAAGAGAAATAGGGAAGGAAAAAAAGTTCTCATCTTAATCCAGAACCTTGAGCTTTGAGAAAAATTTCCTCTCCCAAGCTGGACACAGTTTTCTTGAACGTACGACACGAGAACAAATTCAGATTGTTCCAATCACTCCATTACATTTAGATAACGTCACAACACGATATTCCACATGGCTAACTTTCTGATCTGATTTCCTTTTTAAAATATAATTTAACAGAAAATTTCACACCAGTAAGCGGCTTCAAACTGAATATTTCCAGTCATTTAACAAATACATTTCCACTGTCTGGCTTCAAGAGAAAGTTGGAATAAACTTGTAGGGGGATTTTGCATTTTCTTTTCAAACGTGTATGTTCAAATTAAAGTTTGATCGCTACCACTTTTCTGTGCATCCTTATGGCTGAATTCAGAGCTAAAATTTATTCCCTTCAAGCCTGTTTTCATATTTTCTCTCCTCATATTTTGTAAATGGTTGTGAAAGCTTCATATGATTAATATTTGCAGCAGGAATATTTTAATATATACACCCAGGTGCATACTGGGAAGGATCACTTTCTATCAAACTAGGGGAACAAAACTCCTGCTACAAGCACAAATACTAACTCCCTGATGTGAGCTGGTAACTAAAATGGGTCAAGAAACCTGTTATGGTCAAAGTACTCCAAAGAACTGATTTTCAAATAACGTTACTGACGTGTAAATGAGTGAAAACAGGAAAGGAATTAAAAAATGAATAAATAATGCAAATACGCTATGAAAGAAACATACCAATAGCGTAATTTAGAAAGTGTCACAGAAAAGACAGTCTTAATACCGCAATTCTTACAGACTTTTAGATATTTAGAAGTGTAAATAGATGGGAATCCTGGCAGTGATAACTGTTGCCCAAGTCTCACATGTTAATTTGCAAGGTGAAATCTCACTGCACCTATAGACACCAACATAAGTCCAGTGGAAAGGAAAACTCCAGGAGCTTTTGAAGCGTTCCTTTGTCATCTGTTCACTAAGGTGAAGATGTGCTGTTCCAAATGTGACAAACCAGATTTTGTTTAGCCTTCAGCCCAATGTCCACATCTTGAGATTACCTTTAACGGTCTGAAGTCCTTGTTTGTTTGCTTACTTATAGCTGTACAGCCCCCATATTCATGCCTTTGGCAATCTCTCATCTTTTTTCCCTAATTCTGTCATCTTTGACATTTTTTTCTGACTTTTCTTGGCCAGCGTAGACCATCCTAAGGCCTACAAAAGTTGATTACCTTTTCTACACTCCCTCCGGCAGCTCCCTGGCAGTCTTTCTGTCTTTCTCCTTCTTTGTGCAGGGAGGAGTCCATTTACTCTGTGCTTGTGCAGAACCTACCACAGGAGGGACATGGGCTGGGACCTAGGCACTGGAGGGCTATGCGCACACCCCAGGGGCTGTTGGAGGCATTGCATTGCCAATTGACCACGCCTTCCACAAGGAAAGCTATGCCCAAACAAGCAAATATATTACAGGATTACTTTAACGAAATTCAACTGAATATCTGTGTATGATTATTACGTTTCATGAAGTATCCTCTTTCTTTTTTCATTGTTTTTCCTCCAAGGAATATTTTATATGGGCCAAAAAGGAAAGATGAAGCAAGTCTCAGAAACCAAGGAGTTTGAATTTGCAGTCCCATTAATGGCCAAGAAAACAGAAGTGCAGATGTTTCTGGCACTTAAATGTCCTTTGGTGTTTCCTAATTCTCCTGATCTGGTATTGCTCTATAAACTTGCTTAGAAGTTCAAAGTTTCTTCAAGTCCTCCTTCTCAAAAGGCTCTTCTAAGCAATGAAAGGAAAAAAATATGTCCTTTATGTCAGCAACAACAAAGTGTGGCCATCAAGTACTATCACTGAAAAACCATTCATGATTACTAAAAAAATAAATAAATAAAATTCCATAACCACTATAGAAAAGCATCATTTTGAAGCTGGAGAAAAAAAAAAAAGGAAGTAAATTATTGTGAAGAAAATAAATTATATTATAAATCATATAAATTATAAATTAAATATTAATTAATAAATATTATTTCAGATGAAAATATTCACACTCCTTTCACATTAAGGCAGGTCTTGAGAAATGAGATGTTACACTTTTTTGTGTTACTTCAGAATATGCCAATATGCTACCTGCCATGCTATCCTGTAAGTGAAAAGCATGAATTAACATCCATTGTTTAAAACGTCACTCAATTGAAACATATTTTGAATAAATTTGCTTTTGAATTTGTGTCTGTTTACTGGCCAGCACCTGTGCTTAGCACTTACTTGCCAGCTGCTGGTAAATACAGAATTTGAGTAGCCAGGCAAAGAAAGGCAAATAAATATGAGTCCACATTAAAAAAAAAAAAAAAAAAGTGGAAGAAGTTATGAGCACACTGCATTTCTCAAAGATCTGTTTTGGGGATATGACTATGCATTTCCTCACCCTAGGCTGACTGAACTTTTGTTTTGATTTTGTTGTTGTTCAGTGGATGGTTGGCCTAGTGAACTACAGGAATTTGTCCATTCTGTCACTGACCAGTGAAAGATCAAATGCCTTGCTTTTTACTCTGCATCAGGGTTTTTTTGTTGTTTGTTTTTGTTTTTTTTGTTTTATTTTTGTCAGAAATATTACATAGAAACATCTCCTTTCTCTGGTCATAGAAGCCTGAAAACACCTATAATTTTTAGCTACCAAACCTGTGTCCAGCACTGAAGCAACATTTGTGTTTTGCGATGCTTAGTTGCAGCTGAACATCTGCACTGTTATTTCTTGGCCCATATTCATAGTGACCTTTGAGTTAGTGCGATTCAGAAAGCCAAATGATACCCAACGTTTTCCTGTGAATTGCCAAATGATTCCCAACGTTTTTCTGTGAGTCACCAAAAGTCCCTGTCAAGAAGCAAAGAGCGAATGCACCCAGTGTGACACTTAGGGTACCAGGTGAGTATCGCTGCTCTGCTAGAAGTGTCAAGAGACATCCACCGGTTCATAAATCAACAAAAACTGTGTGAGCTGAGAGGGCTTTGTTCATTTTGCATGTTTCTGGAAGCCATGGGGATACCACAGGTGCTAGATGCAAAGTTTTCTTGGTGAGGATTGAAGGCTTGGGTACAAAATGCTTCTTCACATCAACCAGCCACATCAGTGGCCTGCAAAAGTAGTCTTCCAGAAGTGCCTCCTCATTAGTTTGACATATTTCCTTTTTAACCCTATTATCAAATGCTTGCTGCAAGGTGAGCCTTAAAAGCAGAATTAACGGAGCCCTCACAAGCTCTTTTCATTATTTTCTCATACGCCCAGTTTTACTTCCCTGTATTGAAAAGTTTGAAGGCTCCTCAGTCTAATGAGCATTAAAATCTCAGGAGTATTTCTGTCTGTGCACTTACAGAGTTCACTTCTCTTTAATCCTGGTGCCTCATTAGTTACTTCTATAAAGCAAAGGCCAAAGGATTGAGTTTTATGAACACAAGCATGAGCTCCGAGAACACTAACTTCAGAGCACGTGGCAAAACTGGGGGTGAGGTGCTTTCACTGGAGACACCAACTGTCCCACGCCAAAAGCTCAGTTATGCACAAGTTAAAACATCTGTGACCTATTTGAAGATACACATCTAATGAACGATACCTGAGGTGTGAACTGGAGTAGATTCGCTCGCTACATTAGTGCAGCTCCCATTAGTTTTAATGGGACTTACGTGAACAATTGTCCTCTCACAGCAGGAATATGCTAGCACCTTTAAATACCCATTATACTCAAAATTTGTTTTTAACTTGTTTTGTTAATTTAAAATATATCTAATCATATATTTATCCTAATATCAGATCCTCAGGCAAAAGCTTGTTGTAGGAAATTGGTACACATAGCTTGTACTTAAAAAAAAACGTGACTTCATCCTTGCTTTTATAGGCCCTCTAGATTCAAAGGAATAGCCCCTGGAAATAGTAACTGCTGTGATATGCTTATGGCTCCATTTACAGACTTTCTTATAGGTTCATAAATGGAGACTAGGAGGAGGAGGGAAAGGAATAAAATTTAATAACTGAATAAAAATGTAAATAAAGATTTGCCTAAAATTACTTGTCCAAGAAATAATTCTCCCTCCCCCTTAAGCTAATACTTTGATAAGCTCTGAACAGTGATCCTGATTTGGAGCGTGACCTTTGAAAATGCTCTCCAGCTTGATTAAAGATGTATTAAATTTGTTTAAATAAACCTCGTTGTAATGGCACATCATTTGTAAGAAGCTATTAGGGGGCTGGAAACTGTGCTGCTGTATTTGCATGAAAATGTGCCCTGCTCGAATTGAGGATCTCTTCTGAATTAACCGCAAAGGAAAAGTGACACTTTCATAATTTTTTTTGACAAAAGAAAAAAAAGAAACTTGCAAAACTTTATGCTAAGCTCCATGAGAAAGGACTTAACTGCACGTCAAGAACAGGGCTGTGTACAAAACACACACACTTCTCCAAATCATTTTCCTCTCTTTTTTGTCAAGGTTTGCTTGACTAAAATTTCTTTCTTTTTGCTTGCTTCCCCTTTTTTTACCCTGCAAAATATCTTTGAAAATAATAAAAAAAAATACAATAAGAATTCTTTTTCCAGCATGGTTTTTCAGCTATGATTGTGAGAAAAGCAGTCCTATGTTAACGACAGAAAAAATTAGTAACACAAAAACTTGAGAGACTGGTTGACATTGGTTATATTAAAAAATAACTTTGTCCTTTGAGCAGGGTTTCACTAAGATTTTGCAACAGTTAGGGAAAGGGAAAATATAAGGTTGGGTACCATGGAATTTATGTGATTAGACAGAAAGGTGGAGGAATAGATAGATCCCATTCCTGTTTGAAGCATATAGATTGCCAAATGTACTTTAATTTCTTCCAATAGCTCCCAACTGAGTGAGTAACTGCTATGCTAATGAAAAAGTCTCTCTCCCTTAAATCAAATTTTAAATTAAAACCTTTCCCATTTCCCAGCTAAAGCCAAGGCTCTGGGATATGCATGTACTCCAGAGCCCAGAGTCTTTCTTTGTGCTTCTTGTTCCTCACCACCTATTTGAAATATCAGCCCTCTATAGCCATCCCGGCTCTTGCGTCCTTCACCTTAGGTTTGATGGCAGCTACATAAGGCAATGTGGATTCATTTGCACATGGTGCTCGGTGTTGTGAGTGCTCAGAGAGCCCGTGCCACCCCCCCACCTCCCACCCCAAACTACAAGCTTGCACTTTAGAGGATGAGGACTTCTTCTGAAGTAATAAGTTATGTACTTTTATTTTCCTAGTTCTTGTTTTTGTTTAACGTCAGAGCTCTTATTCTCAAACCTTACTCCAAAACCACAAGGGAAAAAATGTGCAAAATCATGTGGTTCTCAGTAAATTACAAGAGTCAGCAGCATTGCGTGATGCAATAGGCTATCGGTACGGGCAATTTGCAGAGCAAGGAACATCTGCCCTTCAAAGGTAGAACAATGTTTAAAGAATGATATTCTGAGCAATTATCATTGAATCATCTAGGTTGGAAGAGGCCCTTAAGATCATCAAATCCAACTATCCATTTAACACTACCAAGTCCACCATTAAATGACATCCCTAAGCACCACATCCACATCTAACTTAAGTATGTCCAGGGATGGATACTCCATCACTTCCCTGGGCAGCCTGTTCCAGTGCCTAACCACCCTTTCCAGGAAGAAATTCTTCCTGATATCTAGTCTAAACCTCTCCTGGTGCAACGTGAGTCTATTTCCTCATGTTCTATCACTTGTCACCTGAGAAAAGAGACTGACACCCACCTTGTTACAACCTCCTTCCAGGTAGTTGTAGAGAGTGATGAGGTCTCCCCTCAGCCTTATCCTCTCCAGATAAAACAATCCCTGTTTCCTCAGCTGCTCCTCATACTTTTTGTTTTCTAATCCCTTCATCAGCTTTGTTGCTCTTCTCTTCTCCAGCATTATGTCTGTTTGCAGCCATTCCCCTCTTTCTCTCCACAATCACTATTGAAATCTAGAGTGAAAAAATAAGCTTTGCAGATTCTACCGGTAGATTAATTCATGTCACCCAATAACAACCACATGCACCAGCACAGTGCGTGCAGGTGAGCTTGGACACCATTCAATGGGAACTCACGTAATTGGCAGAAATCCTTAAAAGTTTTAACAAAATGCTTACCAAATGAGTATTGAACCAGAACTAAAGAAAGACTTAGTATTAGCAAAAAAAAAAAATAAAAAATCATCAACTCACATTAAAGAAACAGTCAAATTGTGTAGTAACTCTGATGTTCATGAAACACCTTTAAGAAAGACAAATTAACATCAGACAGCTTTAAGACATAAGAAATGCCCATTTACTGGATGATAATAGAAGAATGTACCCACTAATTTTTTATTTAGTAGACAGTTTAGGCTCTAAAAGATTACTTGGTGGCTGAGTTTCCCAGGCCAGTTCAAGGACACGTTATTATTTTTCTTTCTGGCTGACTCTTTCTAAAACACGGCAAGAAGAATCACTTACGTTATTCTAAGGTCTACTTCTGCCACATTCCTGTATATTTATTTTCTGCATTAAGCTGTCATGGTCTTCTAAATCTATCTGCTTATGGGACTTATGCTAACCACCCATCTCTGAATTCTATAAACCTCTCTTATACACAACTCTGTGGTCCTCATGGATTGAGGTGAGGGCTTGACCCCTTGGTGAGGGCTCTGGAGCTCCAGCCACAACATTCTTGTGCACAATGTAGGGAACAGAGCCACCACCTGGCAGCTGCCTGTACGAGAACTGTCACCCCCTGCCCTGGTTCATGGGGCTCTATCCTCAGAGGATGCAGACATGGGAACTGAGTGACCAGTGTGGGGCTGACACCCGAGCCCTGGGCAGCTCAGGCCAGCCCAGAACAAAGCAGCAGGAATGCTGGAAAGGAGAGGAAATTTAGATGGTACAGAGAGTCTCCAAGGATCACATCTTTTAATCTACATCCCTGCAGCCAGCCTAAACCCTGTCTTAGACAGACAAGTAAGTAACTTCTTATCTGGGGGACTGGCAATCCCCTCTCAATTGCAAAGTACAAACCCATTAAAAAAGAAAAAAAGTCTACGTGGCTGCAATGAGCTGCTGCCAAATGAAGGAGCCCAGTTTTCTTAAAGTCAGTGCCATCTTCCCACGTTAAAGAACCACATCATCATCTTCTGACATGTTCTCTCTTTTTGGTCTTAATTTACCATTCTAAATTGAGATACTAGAGCAGGTGGAGGCAACCCAGCTCCAGGCTAATTTGTTCATCATGCACGTTACAATAATTTTCATTCTGGATTTCGATTAGGTCAGTATGGAGACTGCCTTGGTCAGAGTCTGTAATGATCTGCTTATTAACTCTGTTGCAGGGTCCTTGACTGTACTCATGTTATTAGAGATTGCAGCTGCCTTCAGTTCTGTGAACCGTGCAGTTTTATTGGACTGTCTAATGTCCTGTGCTGGACTAAGTACTTGGTTTCTGTCCTATCTGGCGCCAGGATTTCACTTTGTTCTTTTAGCATACCTCCAGCCACACTGAAATTGTTTGTGTTATTCTGCTAGGGTTTATTCCAGTTCCACCAGTACTTACTAGATACTGTGATTCCTACCACAGCACCATTAGGCAGGATGAGGTTGTTTTTTTTCTTTTTTTCTTCTCTGAACAGATAATATATTTATACTTTTTCCATCAAATTCTGGTACAGCAATCTAGTTTTCAAGTGGTTTGAAATTTAGGCTCGGGAAATTTTTATTAGGGCTTGACCAAATCCAGAGGACAATAGATCACCAGTGATTGGCAACACAAAAATATGGTTGTGACAAGGGGCAATACTCCTTATTTTCCATTACAATATATATTTAATAGAATATTTTAGTAAATCTGGAATCATTTTTGACACTAGACTTTCCATATCTGAGCAAGATACTAGCATTTTCAGTATTTCCTTATCTAAGCAGTGTTTCCAGAAAAAGACATTTTCTTGCTTAACTGTCAGATTCTTTTTAATGTTTTTATTACAACAAGATTTGATTACTGCAATGCATTTTTCTGCTCATCTTCCTCTTGTTAGAGTTAGTTCCTTTCAGTGGTTCAGCAAAACTTCTGCCATTGCCTAGAATTGCTGATGATAAAAATCCTGTTTTCTATTCTTTGCATTATTCTTTGAACTGCTTCCCTGTTTGTTGATATGTAACCCTTAAATGGTTTGATTTTTAAGAATGAAACTCTTTACTAGGTACATGGTAAAGATCTTCTGATGTGGGCTGGAATGTCCCGGAGATGCTGGGTAACTTCAGGGTGTTGGAGAAGGCCATGAGAAAGGGATAGAGGAATATTTCATTACTGGGAAAGGGGAGAGAAAGCAAGCCTTCAGGGAGGGTGCAAGTTGTCTGTGTAGGTGGAGAGGGGTGAAAATTAGTTTTGTTATGTTGGTCATGGGAAAGAGGTTATAATTGCCCTAAGAAAAGTGATTTTGCTACGTAACTACTTTTCATGAGACATAGGTGTGCAATTTTCCTGAGGTTTGTGTCAGAATTTCTACTCAAGATCTCTTAGCCTTCTGACATGGTATCCCTGGTTTTCTTACTATTCCCATCCCTGTAAGCTTCTCTATCATTGTGATTCTGGGAGGTATGAATTCTCTTAACGTTTTCAATAAAGGCAAAGGCATTTTGATCAGACAATTTGAAGTGGTCAGCATTGAACTAACTCAACTCCAAGCGATGGCTGTAGTTAAATTCCAGCAAAGTTAAGAGGAATGAAATCAAACACATATAAATGAATATATATGAGATATACCTCTTCTTAAGTATTGCAAGCAAAGCTTTAACTTTCATAGAGAACCAAGTCTCAAATTAAACTTAGCTTATGGAAGTTTAGCTGCCATGTAAGATGCTGGATATCAAACTGCCCAAGCTAGGAGCTCACTAGACCTGTTCAACTGTAACAAGCCTTTGCTCTGCTCCAAACGTAAATACAAACATTTGTTAGATGTTGATACAATTCCCGTTTCTCTATATCCAAATAGTTGTAGGACATTTGCTACAAAAGTTGGTCACCACACTTCTTGATTTTTCAGATGAACATCCAACCACTCAGACAGCAATTTTGAGCATTTTAGCCTTCATTTTTTGTAGTGGGCAGGTTTTTTGTTTTTGTTCTGTTTGTTTGCTGGGTGGTGGGGTGAGTTGGTTTTGGGAAGCAGTAATTTATCCAGAAGCATAAGAAACTTCTGCTTTAAGTTTGAGTCTTCAGTCCCAAAACAGTGATTTCCATAAAGGTCCACATTAGATCAGTACAAACCCCTAAACTATCCTCAGTTTGCATTGTTTCAGAGTTAAAGGAAAAAGTATGACTGGTCATAGCTTACTAATTACGTGTAAACTTTTATCATAAGGTATCTTTAAAGTCCCCCTACACAAAGCAAAATGTGGGTAAGAAGATGAATCATAAACATACCAATGATAATTCTTTGACCAATTTTTCTAGTACCTGTAAAATTCTCCAATAGCTTATCTTATTTCTCATGCTTGGCTGTCTAAAAAGTTTAAATGTAAGCTTTAGTGATTGCACCGATAGTTATCATGAATTTCCTTGGGATAATCACAGAATAAAGCACTGTGTAAATGGACTGTAATTGTAAATTGTCGGTAATAACGTAATGCTAGCGTTGGTTAATTATGGGCTATATTTGATCCATATGTAACACTCTAGTTGCTTCAATTTAAGGCAGTAATAACCCAGACTGATTTTAAAAGTGAATGATTTCTATTCCAGCAACAATAAATCATAATGAGGGACACTGGAGTTTATTCTTTTAAAACTTACAGCAGGCCAAGTATTTAAACTTTACACAAAGTTAGAAATACAGGGATAGGTCTTTTTGGGGGGTGGGGGTAAGGGTTTCTTTGGATATTAGAAGTGCACTTCCCTTGGTTGATGCAATGTGTGCTTCAAAGAAGAGTACTTTCATCACTCTTTGTTGTATATTTTAATTAAGGAAGGCAGAAGACAACCCCTAGCTGTCCTAGAACAGTGGGTCCCACCTACAGACTCATCTGAGTACAACAGGACTCGGAGTAAATGAAGAACCATGCTGCACTGCAAAGCATTCATATGGTAAGACTGCACAATGAGTAAAGGTGCATTTCCAAGCAGTACCAGACACGGCTCTTTAAAAATAAAGTGTACGGTACAGCCCAAGCCGTCGTGATCTAAATGTTCAGATAAATTCTAAAATTTAAGGAAGTGAAATCCTGGCTTAATTGAAGGTAATGGGAAAAGTGACAAGGAAAAATAGTTGGATCTACAGTTTCCTTAGGTCCACAAGGTCTTCAAGACTATTTTTACCATATTTATCATTACTATTAACATGTGTCTCCTTTACTTTTTTCCTGGCCAAGGTGTCATTCTCCAGGCTCACTTTTCTCACAAATTTGTCAAAAGAGCTTTGCAGCTTTACCAGCCGTTCCCCAGAGCAGGGGCCACAAGAGGCCCTGCCTTGCCACCCGTCCCATCCAGATGGAGGTTATTCTGCATCCCACTGAACATGTCCATCACTAGGTCCAAGGCCTTAAAAACTCTCAAGTTAGTAACTTTTGATTTTCAGAATCAGACTATAACCTGAAGCCAGGCTTAATGCTGGCTGGGTTCTGTAGAAGCCTTTTAGCCTTTTTAGCCCAAAGAGAAACCCTCGAGCCTTGAAAGAAGTCATCAGAAAATTACAATCAACTCAAAAGCAGCCAGTATAATGCTACAACATGGCATAGGAGTCATGCCTGCTGTGAATTACAGTTTTAACAGGTATAGGACAGGGCTAGCAAGATGATCAAGGGACAGGAGCACCTCTTCTGTAAGAAGAAGCTGAGAGAGCTGGGACTGTTCAGCCCGGAGGAGACTTGGGGGGATCCTATCAATGCATATAAATACCTGAATGGACGGTGCAATGAGGATGGAACCAGGCTTCTGTCAGGGGTGTCCAATGCCAAGACAAGAGGCAATGGGCACAAAACTGGAACACAAGAGGTTCTAGCTAAAAGTCAGGAAGCACTTTACTGCATGGGTGACAGAGCCCTGGTAGATGTTGCCCAGAGAGGTAGTGGAGTCTCCTCCTTGAAGATCTTCAAAAGCCACGGGGATGGGGACCTGGGCACCCTGCTCTGGGTGGCCCTGCTAGAGCAGGGGTTGGACCAGATGACCACCAGAGGTCCCTGCCAACCTCAGCCATTCTGTGATTCTGTATCACAGTAATACTGGGCACAAGGGTAGAAGAATGATTGTATTTGTCCCTCTACAT
The DNA here is from genome assembly GCA_013399115.1 of Anseranas semipalmata. Taxonomy (NCBI): domain Eukaryota; kingdom Metazoa; phylum Chordata; class Aves; order Anseriformes; family Anseranatidae; genus Anseranas; species Anseranas semipalmata. Next base: position 202,875 of record VXAA01000632.1, read on the forward strand.
TTCACCAAGGTGATAGAGCTGAAGGTTACCAGACAGGAATACAAGGCAATTAGCAAAGTGACAAAAGGTATTTTCAGTTTTTTGATGCAAAATGTAATGACACCTGTGCAATAGAAGCTGTCACATGATGTTTTACATCATGTCATGATGATGTCACAAAACATACTGTAGCCTTTCAGATGATGTGCTACATCCTCTTACACCACTAGGTCACAAATGATTTAAACAACTGCTGTTCATTTTGAATTAGTGTAACTGTTTGTAAAGACATGAAAATAAAAACAAGGATGTAGTAAGAATAACATTAGTCACAGCCATATTATGGCTATCAAAAGAATTAATGAAAGTGATATATGACACCTGAATAATGACTTCAGGAGAAGTTACAAGTTAGCATTTGAGCTGTAGCAGGCTACCAAGAAGCGCCTGGCAGGCAAGTTATCTTTTTAAGCGGTCAAAAAGGCCAAACTTCAAAGATATTACAATGAACAAAACACAGGTGGCCCTACCACAACCACTGTATGGCAGGAGATGCTGAGCACACCTCACTGCCAGACAGCTGGAGCAGTCCCAAACATGTTGCTGTCGTTCCCAGAAGTGCTGTCTCTGGAGAAGGATACCTCCAGGAACATATACTAAAGGACTGGAAATGCTAATTTGCTGGCACAATTTCCCTCAAGAAATTTCCTGTCAGTGAGAGGAAAAAAAAAAACATGGAAAGTCTGTGCTCCTTTTCATTCAACCCCAAATATGTTTGCTTGCTTGTTTTAATTTTTATTTCCTGGACCAAAAGCTGCATTCTAGCTTTCTCAAAGCTATCACTGATATAAGCCATCCTTCACACATGAAGCTATTTCACATAGTTGTTACTTTCCTTGCTGTATACATGAAAAGTTGTTAAAATGAATTGCAACTGGCCTGCATGATGTACATAGGAGTTTTGTTTCCTCTTTCTTGCTCACACTGAAATAGCTAAGCCTAATAAAAAATCTGGTTTGATTTGCAAAATATATATCCTTAGGTTGATCACATGATTCACAGTGCTTGCAAAATAGAGATTAAAAAAGTAGTATTTTAGGAGCCACAGTTATGAAAATAAAGAAGTTACATAACATCTGCATCCAGAATTAAATATTTTAGGTACACATTGTATCTGGGGAGAACACAACAGCTCTGTAACTTGTCTGAACCTTTCTGACATAAGAGTTTGAGTCAAGTTTGTCACTGCAGCAGTTACAGTGGTGTTGAGTGAGGGGGATTTCCAGCAGCACTTGTACAGAGCAGAGGTGGCCAGGGAAGAGCAGTGGTGTGGTTTGGGGAACAAACAGTGCACATTTGGGCTGATCTTCAGTCCTTGTTTACTGAATTTGAGTCCAAAAGACATTCTTTATTACAGGGAGGTTGGAAAAAACTGCTTTGTTATAGAAAGGCAATTACATCAGAAAAAGCCCAAACTAAGTTATGCCTCAGAATAACAGGTGCTCTTCAGGAAGACAGTGTCACATACTGCTCCAGCATTCTCTAAATTATCCAGTTTACTTTTACTGATAAATAAATTCATTCGATCAGCCTCATAAAGACCAAAAGTATTACAAAGTTGAAGGTTTTCACTTCAGGTACTACAGAATCTTTCCAGAGTTGGACCAGTCAGTCCTGCAAAGTTAAATAACAAAACAAGCTGACAAAACTATTAAGTGGCTCTTTTGAGGTGAAAAATGGATTTCACAATTAAGAATCAATTTGATGCAATCCCACACTTCGACAAAGCAAAAATCCTTTATTTTGTAATAATTATTCATTGAGCATCTCCTACATCGACCACACACTTAATGCTGTCCACTATGCTTAATCATTTATTCAAAGAAAATTTCTCTTGCTGACAAGGAGTCAGTGTCTGTTTTAACGCCCTGAGTCTTGTTTCTGGGGAGTTTGCCGCCTGGCTTTTGAACTGCTGATGATTTGGTAATTGCAAAGTCAACGCCACCAAGCCTGGGATGGCCCGTTTAATAGTTACCTGTTATAAAGGTGTTGGTAGACACAGCCTTTTCAACTGCGTTGGAGAAAAATGAAGAAAAAGTTAACATCAACTGCAGTTAATGGGGTTCTCCAGGACAGTGCGGATTTCACTATTACCCTTTGCTTGTGATGCCTTTTTTTTTTTCCTCTGAAGAAAAGGGGAAGTAAAAAGCTTTCCCGTGCTATGTTGAGGCAGAGAAAGGAGAACTGAACAGTACATCTACAGGACTAAGGCATGCTCAGCTGCACTGCCCCACTGAATCTAGCAGGATGGGTACAGGGCAGAGGACCATTAGGGCACGGACCAGGGTTTTCCTGGCTGTTCAGTGAATGCCTCTTATTTTTGTTGAAACAACGTACACCATTTTGCTAAGCAGTTTGCTGACAACCTAGCACTAAGACTTCACTCCCGATACCACTATGTACACAGCTGCAGAGCTGCTCCACACAAACATGGTGGTGAAGAAACCTCCCAAATGTATAAACAGGCATCATCACCAGCCATAGAGCCAATACTGACAGAATCAGTTTTATAAAATGCTCCAGAATATCTGCTGCAGTAAATAAGTACCATTAATTCAATTGCACTGTAGGACCATTTTGAGATGACTGGGCTTATAAGGCATCTACAAAATCAATTTTTGAATCTTGGTTTAGAAGTCTAGCCCAAAGCAACTTTTGTTACTTTGAAATTTTTCTTTTTCTTTATTAAGTCACTACAACAGTTGAAAAAGCCCTTCAAATATACTTATGTAAACTTGTCTTTTGTTTGTGCCTGCAAAGGAAAAGTTAGCACTGAACATTGCCCTTGCTTGGGAACTGCACTTCTGAGGAGAAAATTCGCTCCCGTCCATTTGACGAATGAGATTTGTTAAGTGAGTGGGCCACAAGACAGTAATAAGACTATTGGCAATTTGAAAGACCAAATTAAAAACAAACAAAAAAAAGCAAACAGCTGAGACATTGAGTCTAAAAATTATCTATGACATGCATAGTAAAGTGTTTTCACAAATTCTCCAAAGGATTTTTAATTATTACAGATTGTATTAATTAGTTAATTATGCAATAGATGGTTTTGGAACCATTCCCATCAATATTATGTATACTTTTTTTTGAAAACAAATGAAAAAGAACTGTCCAGCCCTGTAAACCTCCACTCCAGTCCAATAGTCAGAGGGGTTACCAGGGTGCAGAGTTTTTGCCACGCTGTACACCTTCTTGGAAGGAGAATAACAAGTGTGCTAAAGGAGCATTGCCACAATTTTTTGTAAAGCTACAAAATATCTTTATTTAAGCAATAACAAGCAATGTGCAGGGCATCTCCTGAGGATTAATGACTATCTGGGAGGAGGTGATAGCGCAAAGGGTAGCTCAGGGCCATTAACACCAACTCATCATTAAAGGGTGCCTATAAGGGCTTTTATACCTTTGCAATACTACACAGATAAGAAAAGCTCCTGGGCAGTTAAACATTCGTCTAGTTGTTTCAAGTAGCAATGTATACTGATATATACTTTGGACCAGACTCCCTGGGTTGGGCAGAGAAAAAGGAGTGGGGAATTTGACAAAACATTTTTTTCCCTTCAATCCAAACTAGAAATCAGGAACTAACAGCAGAATTTAGAGCAGACTTGAGACTGCCCTTAGTAGTCATGGTTTACTAAGCTTCTGCAGCTTTTAATTAGACTGCTAAAGACAAAAGTACATTCAGAAAGACCTCCTCCTCCTTTCACCCTAGCAAAAGCCATGAAGGTAAATATTACCACCTGTATCAGGGAAACAGAGGCTAAGCCTTCACATAGCTGGAAAGGAATGGGATGAATATGCATCTACATTGCTGTCTTATGTAAAGGTCTTTTCCTTCCCTGGAGATAAGCCCATACCCCCAAAGTTTGTATAGAAGTCATAGCATGCCTTCTCAGCCCCCCCACTGAGGGAAGATAAAGAAGCCAAAAAACTTTTACTAAAAGCTTCATTCCTCTTCTCTGTATCAGTCCTTATCCAAACTTGTTTTTCTAGACCACCACAGTTCAGAAAGTTGGTTTTCTAGCAAATGAGTCCAGAAGAAAAAAAAAAAAAAAAAACCAACACACGTACATACACACCCCTGAAAGAAAATAGGTAGCAAGAGATAAGAAAATCAAAGGAAAAAAGTGGTATTCACCAGGAATACATCGATAATATTTTATCACTCTTTCACATCCTGTTCCCCACAAAGCAGGTTTGCCAGGACAGCAAATCATCTGCAGTACCTACATGCTGGAGGGTACAAGGTAACAGCAATACCTCTTGACACTGCCTGGTCAAGCAGTTGGACTAGGTGATCTCTGAAGGTCTCTTGCAAAAGAACTATTCTATGTTAAAATAGCAGTTTGCAATTGACTTTAATCAACAGCGATTAAGAGAGACTCCAGCCATGCCTTTGGGGCTGCAGGTCTAGGAGGGACCTGCAGGGAGCACAGTTCTGCTGGTGGGAAGGCCATAGCCAGGAGGGCTGCAGAAGGCCTTGAGACCCTGCAGGAGGGTCAGATGGGTACCAAAACCTAATGTGAACTGAAAGCACTAATTGAGCCTGGAGAGGGAAGCTGGAGGGCTTTGTATGACATTTTGGGGGTGGGGTAAAAAAAATAAAATAAAAAGACAGAAAATGAAGTTAGTTTTGGAGCATTCTGTAGTCTTGACCAAGGGGGAAAATATGAAACTGAGGTTGAAGGTGGCCACTGAATTACACTGGCCCTGAACAGTCCTAGCAATCATCATAATATTCCTCTCCAACTCAGCCATCAGGTTCATCTCTTCACCTTCTTGGTGCTTGTACCCAAGAATACTTTTGTCTCAGATCAGTAGTCTTCAATCCCATCAACATTATTTTCCCTATTCTTTCCCTGTACCATCCAAACATGATAGCCTCTTGAACTGAGGAATCATGTTAACCATGTGTATAATGTTATACCATGTTTTCCACACTGGAACTTTTTTTTTCCAGGTCTTCAAATGTATTAAATTTTTAAATAAATAAAAAATGACAACCTTATCTTAGATTTCTAGCCAGTACTTTATAATTTCATTTATTTTCTGATACATCGTTCATGAAAGTGGAATTTGGGTCTTTTTTTCCTTTTGGCATGTGGAATCCTTTTTAATCATTCCTCCAGTAGCCCACTAAATGATTTTGTTCTACTTCACCCACATTGCTTCATTTCTTGTATCACTGCTTGTCCTTTGATTACAATTGCAAATGGAAAATGTTTGAAAGTTGGTTTTGTTCTAAGAGCAGTTAGGAGCACACTGAATTAGTAGATTAGCCTATTTGGCAAGTGAGATCCAAGCTCGGAGGATGCTGTAATAAATTTAATGTTCACATACTAAGCTGCATGTCCATATTGCACAATCGTCACCTATTACTATGCTTAATTTAAAGATAGTTGGTGGCCTTTGCCCAAAATTTGCAACACCTAAATAAACAGGACTATTCTAGTTAATCAAAACATTTTCTCAGTCCAGCTCTCATGAAACAAGTTGGCTGTTACCCCACTGCAGGAAGAGGGGACGCATTTGAAAGCAAAACAAAGAGAAGAGGTATGAGGATTATTTTGTCCATGTGTCATGTTTTGAAACTGCTTTTGAACATCTTCAGAGAAGGTAGTGGCCTTCCCACTGCCCACAGCAGAGTAGAGCCAACACTGTATTGAAGGCTTCCCTCCCTCCTCTTTCTTTCCACTACATTGAAATTCAGATTAAGCAACAGTCCCAGAACAGGTTTATTTTTCTGCTGTTAGTAACAGATTCCCTAAAGCATTTTAACAGTCCACAACATGCACGAGTAACCTGAGCCAGCCACCTGGTGACAGCTCACTGGCACCAGCGCACTGAGGCACAGACCAATGGCCCACCTGGAGTGCCTGGTGGGCACATGAGTTGCTGAGCCACCCCATGTGTGCACCTGAGCAGGGTGCAAAATCCCCAAAAGCTAGCTTTGTGCCTTCAAACAAACCCCACTTCCAAACACTTACGGCTGGGGGCACCCAATCTCCACTTAGAAGCAGGCACCCAACCACTTAGAAGGGGGCAAACTGCTCATTAACACATCATCTTCCCAGCCAGATGGATCCAAGATCCACAAAACAAACATGAGCCATATACAGGCATTTGGCAGAGTTCGTGACGTGACACCTTTTTGCACATGACATCATTATTACTCCTCCTCCACACAAGGCACCTGGAGCACTTTAGTGACACAATGCTCATGTTACTTACCCCTCGCATACCATGCTTTAAGGAAAGAGATGATGGTTTTTAACTCAGCAACAGCTGCTACCTTATGCAGGAGTGACATGTGGTTGATTATGACCACAGTCCCAGGGTGACACTTTGGTACAGCTTGGGGGGCTTAGCTCTGGACAGCAACAAGTCCTGTTCTTTTGCTTTCATGGAGCAGCAGTTTCTGGGCCTGAAAAGCTCTGCAAGGAGCTTCCACCGGATACAAAATGAAGGTGGAAGCACCCAGCTGGTCACTGACACCTTGTCTCTCCACAAGGAGTCAGTGGGACTGGTGCCTGTCACTACAGGGCTACTCCCAGTGCCAGACGCAGTGTCTTGTTGCAGGAACAGCACATTTGCTATCTCTTACATCTAAGTTAAGCAATGGGTCCCGCTGAGTTCCTACAGACCTTTGAAATACATCCATTTGCCTAAAAATAGTACTTAAAAAAAGTATAGTGTATCACCATAACCTGACTAAAGGGCTGCTACTGTAGCATGGTTTATCAGTAGTTATAAGAAATTTTACAATCGAAGACAAGTACGTCTCCCATCTAGCATGGGGTGGAACAGAGACCAAGTGGGTACTATACTCATGATCAGCTGCAAAGATAGTATCAGAGGTAGAAGCATCATGCCCTAGATCACAAGGCACGTTGTTCCAAACATGAGGTAAGGCTGCCTTGCTACAGTGACACGTTCAACCCAAATTGAGTCTAATGGAGAAAACTCACTACTGGTGGATGGAGAAGAGCCTAATTTTAGCAAGAAGTAATGGTTCTCCATCTGAAAAAGAAGTGTAGGATACAGTTTACTGGTGGATATCTTTTTTAGGAAGTCAGCTGCACAGTGAGGAATGAATAAGTAATCAGCAACATGATTTTGTGCAACAGTGCTATGACACAAAGCAAGCTTTTTTAAAAAATAAAAAAATGTCATTTCCAGAATCACCTAAGTCCCGCTGTGCTCTGCCATACCAACACAGCCTCCTCTTCACTAACCTCCAAACCAAGGTGAAGCAGCAGCACATTCCCTCCAGTCTCAGTGACAGGGCCTGTTTTGCAGACCATGCTGTTGGAGAAGAGCTTGGTTTTCTACAGACAGATACCACATCTGTCACTTGATTTAACACCATAAGAGAACTCCATTGCGCTTACACCAAAACTGCAGGTCAGCAGAGACATCTTCACATGGCTTAGCTCCCTTCTCTACAGCTCTTATTCTAAGCTTAAGCCCCATTTCCACCTGAGCCTCCAATGACTACCCCCATTGAAAGATGGGTTAAAGTGGGAGAAAGTAAATATCAACTTTTCAACCACTGCATGGGCATTTTATAGCTAAAATCCACCAACATGCATGCACTGAGGTAGAAAGTCTGTCTTTACTTAGTTTCACTATTACAGAATGGAAATAAGAAAAGTTGATACAGAACTGTCCAAGGCACACACAGCTTTCACTCTACAGCAAGATATTAGACACTTAATGTCTGGGGAAAATCAGCAGTGCGGTGGATAACTCATTACTATGCAGCCCAACTCTACTTAAATAGATATATGCTACATAAAAACCTGGGGATGCTCCTAACCCTCGAGAAACATTACAAGCAGCCTTAAATGAGAAGCACAGGGGCTCTGTGTGTGCCTGCAATATGCACGGTGACTGTTTGCTATGAGCTCCAAGAGTGATACCAGATCCAGGAACTGCTTGAGGATGAACATGTGAATGTTGAGGACCAGCAATAATAAAAAAGGGGTGGTTCTACCTACCAGCTGAAAGCAGGTGCATTTTAGCAGAAAATTCGTAAAAAAAAAAAAAAAAAAAAAAAAAAAAAAAAAAAAAAAAAAATCATTTTCTAAAA
>VXAA01000632.1:211070-221721 GCA_013399115.1 Anseranas semipalmata
TATAACATTCACATTTCTTTAATTCCTTTTTTTTTTTTTGGTAATAAATAACAGGGGTTGTACATGCACCATTAACAAACCTTTGGAATCATAAAAAGGAAGAATAAAGTTAACCTATTATGGCTAATTAAAATTAGTTTGTTGGGGCTTTAATCAATTAGCACAGAGTTTTCAAGGCAATATTGCTGCTATTCACGCTCAGTGGAAGCACTTTCAGACAGCCCTTTATTGCAACATCTATGTTCAGATGACCTTTACTTCATAAAGCACTGAGCTAAACATTTTATACACAGGGCAAAATCTGTTTATTGAAGGATGCCAGGGGACTGTCTTTAGGAATGCGATTTGGCCTCACTTGGGTAATTTACCAAAGACAGAAGAAAGTTGCAAACCTATTTGTAGCCTTCATTTGAAAGGCATGCCATTTCTTTGTAATACTCCCTCATCTCAAGATTGCACTGTGCTTCTGCAAATAAACCTCCTCACAGACTGATGCTATAGTGATTGTCCTGGTAAGCCAAAAACACAAAACACTGGAGAGACAAACAAACAAACAAACATCCTTCCATGCAGCAGATGCTTTCCCAATTACTTAATTTGACTTTTGTGTAATTCAGATGTGATTTCAGTGAATAATATTTTCCAGGCTGAACTTAAGAAGCAGTTTGTGGCCAGGCATCAATTACCCACAACAGGCAGCACATCATTGCAAGGCATTACCTTCTCCATTCAATGAGCAGCAGAGATAAGGGCATTAACACCACTGCTGGGTCCCTAATTCAGAGGGTTGGTACCCTTACAATGCCCCTCAGTGAAGGCCCAACCTACTGCTTGTGCAAGACGATGTTGAAACAGCACCTGACATTTCACCCTGAGCATTTGCTGACTCATTGTCCACACAGAGGAAAAAAAGCACATTTACAGCTGACAATGGTACCCTGTCTGGGTGAGGGATGCAGAACAGATTTCTGAGCTCACTGGGGAAATCCCAGGTTTTTATTTTTTTAATTATTATTATTTGCAGTCCGACTATTAACATGGCTTTTCCACAGTGAATGGGATAAGCAGTTATTCAACACCAAAAGGAAGAAATATTTAAATACAAAGACATTGCAGCATGAGCTGGTCTTGCTGTACTACTACTGCTTTGCTCTGTTGTCCAGTTAGACTTCTGTGGGCATTCCAGCTCGTTGTTCAGAACAATTTCTAAAGCCTAAACTAGGACAAAGTTCTCCTATATATGGTTGAGAAACATCTCAGGAAATGGGAAAGCAGCTTCAGCCATAACGTGGTACAACCCTGACCTCAGAAGCTAATTAAGGCCAGCCTGCATTGTGCTCAAGCAATAGGCTTTTGAGGAAAACCCTTTTGGCCAGGTAGGATGCATGCAGTTTGGCAGTGCTCCCCACATCCATTAGCAGTTACCTGTCAGGGTGCTGGGTGTCCAGCAACATCTTTTGGCAGAGACATAAAATGAAGCCGCTGCTGCGTGTTGAGATGCTTGAAAACTCCATGGTGCATTTTCATGGTCCCATGGGGACACGCGTTTTCCCCAGAGTCAACACACGAGGTCATACTCTTTTCTTGGCAATTGATTTTTTTAAGCCAAGGTGCAGAGGGAACCACAGCTAAATCAAAAATTTGTATGAAAGTCCCAGTTCTTGTTGTCAAGTTACACATAGGTGGAAATTCTTGACTCCCTTTCAGAAAAACAGGGTTTAGTTACATCTACCTCTTCAAAATCTTATTTATACTAAACTATTACTTGGTGTTACAGCTCATTTTAAACTTTAAATGAATACCCCCAAAAAGTAGATATGTGGATAACAAATGAGAAAAACATATCTAGCCTGTAGAGGTGTCCAAAATTAATTAGTAAAAAGCTATCAAATGTAAAATCTTGCCATATCACCATAAAAAAAAAAAATCCTACCAGGACACTGCTTTTACTGTCAATGTATGTTCTAATCTCTACCCCTCCCTCCTTTCCTTCACTTTAACTACAGTTTCTCCCCAACAACCTTGCCCCCCCTTTTTTTTTTTTGAAACCACCTGATACTTCTCTTTCTATGGCTGTAGTATGTATAAATCCCTCTTTTCCATAGTTAGTCATAAGTGTCTTGTGAAAGTTCTTGAAGAAAGACCACCATATAGATAATTTCTAAAGGTATGTGTTCCTACTGAAATACAAATATCCTCCAAATCATATTGGATGTGTTTTTCCATTTGCCAGCTCCTTTAAATGATACTTTTCCATCATCTATTGATGAATATATATATCCTTTCAGGAATGGAAAGCTATGTGAAATGCAATTAAGATAGTGCATGTGTTAAAAAAATCTCAGAATAGAGTAAGATTCACCATATACACAAAAATCTCAGTAAAAAGTGGATTTTTGTTTTCTAAAGCTACACAGTGAATAATTCCTTGACAGTTCCTTTAAGTTTAAAAGCTTGAATTGCAACCAAACTAGTATTAGTATTTGCCTATTATGACAAATATACCTGTTCTTCGATAGTCATAAAAGTGAAATGACAAGCAATATCCTTTGAAATGCAGTTGTGGTAAGTCTTAGAAAGTAAACCAGATTCATATTCTCATCTAGAATTTGCCAAGCCCAACTGTATCATTCTCTCATCCAAGGCAGTCATTCACCTTCCTTTCCACTATTTTTGCAAAGAGAGAAGTTTGGAGTGCTATTCAAAAGCACATTCAGAAAAGCAAGATCTGGAAATAGAAAAACTCCTTTCATTTATCATATTTATTAGCATCAGATTAGAGAGGCTCCAGAATCCATTGTGAGATAAAATTATTTTGTTTCATGTAAAGTCTTATCTAGCCTTTGAAGTTTTAGATTGGTGGGAAAGGACAAACACATGCATGCCTGCATCTTTTCCATAAGCTGTGAGATGGTTCATTTTAGGAGACTAAGGAACCAACATTTTTAAGAAATGACCCAAGACAAGTTCTACATAGACACACATACATGTGCATATTATATATAAAGTATCATGAGTTACTTTGGTGATTTTGGACCAGCATCACAAATAAAATTTAAATGCGTGAAAGTCAATATTTTCTTTTTTTTTTTTTTTTTAATTCAGTCTTTCCCATCAATTATGCTATAATAAGGAGGAATCTGGGGGGCTGTTATTACTACTCCACAACTTCAATTACCCTCATTCCAAAGACATTTTCAAGCCAAAAAAAAAAAAAAAAAAGAGTTAAATAAAAAGAAGTAATTTCTTACAAGGTGCTGAAATTGGTCCCTGTCCTGGAGCAGGTCCTTATGCTCCTGGCCCCATGGAAGTCCATTCTTATTGCTGCCAAGGGACAAAGACTTTATCAAAGTTGCTCAGGATTGAGATGTGCAGGCTGAAACTCAGCCCCAGATGATAGGGTTGATATTTTGATGTCTGTCTGTGCACTGTGTACATACATGTCCACCATGGTCAAAGGAGAGCAAGTCAAGTTCATGCAATGCAGAAAGCAATTCAGATGGCCAAATGCAGGTATCTGCCTTAGGTTGATCTGAAGTACTTTCACGGCTCCATTGATTATATTGACTGGATCTCACAACAATATCCATTGCACACCAAAATAGTATGAGGGTATCAGAAATTATCTATCCCAGTCTGGAGGAGAATTCAGCTACTAGATTGTTAGAAAATCCCAAGTACAACACTTAAATAATAATAAAAAAAATGCATTATGACCTAGATGATGCAGGTTTTCAGTTGGAAAATAGGCACCAAAAAATACTACATTTACATTACTTCAGTATTTTCTTAAATCAGCCTTCCTAGCTGTTTTTAGGGTTACTGAATTTCTTCCCACAGCTTATTGTTCACTGAAAGCCACTTGCATGAATGTCCCTAACTCTTCAATAAGACCTTAAGACCAGCATTTTCTGAACTGGTACATGGACTCAGACTCCTACCTACATGCTTAAGCACCAAAATAAAGACAAGACAATTTAAAGGTATACTGGGCACCTGCCACAAACTGTAATGAGTTCTGGCATATGTACACGTATCTAAAGGCAGGTCCTGTCTGGTCTTCCAGTTTTATCCTGACTAGTACCACTGTCCCTCTTATGGATGAAAATATCCTCAGGTCCATGAGCAGAAAGAAAGCTCTGACATCTCTTCCAGTCCTCCACAGAAGAAGCTCTTGACCCACAAGTTTAATAGTTGTTCAACAAAGTTTTCTCTTATGTCTTCCCCGTGTTGCTACTCATCACTGTTTGGAGATGTTCACAGTCTGTCCCTGCTCCTGAGCTTTTCTTTGAGATGTTGCATTTCCACCTAGCTTCATACTTTCCAGCTCATTATGTTTCCAGACCTGTTCTCTGTCTCAGAGAGACCAAAACATCTGAACCCCTTGGGAAATATATCCTTCATATGTGGAATTCTAGAGGTGTTAATTCTATTTAAGATAATGGAAACAGGCCTTGAGCCGAGAAAACAAATAGAAGCAGTTCTAGATTTTTAGCTAGTTCTTTAACATCCCTAAACCATTTCAGCCAGAGTTTACCTTTAAACTCCTTGTCAATTCTGTGGGTAACTCATACACACACACAAAAAAAGTTCTTCTACCTCTGCACTCCTCCTTCAGTATCAGTTTTAGTATGATAAAGTGAACAGTAGAACAAAGGCCTAATTTTCAAGAGTGTTAAACTTCATTGACATTTAAGAATATTTCAGTTATCACTTAGATATCTAAATAAGTAGCATGCCTGCAAATCTTGCTCAGAGCACTAGGAGCAGCAGAAGGCTGAGAACATTTGGAAAGCTATCTCCAAATTTCATAAAAATTGGCAAGACTAATTATAAGCAACTTCGCTCACCAAGCTCAATGCTTAAACTCATGGTACACTAATTGCCATCGGGGAAGAGCAAGAACTTGGATTTTCTCAAAGGCTTCAAAAAATTGACTGCTCATCTAAAATTCATTTACTTATTTGAGCTCTTAAGCCACTTTTCAACTCATGTAGTTCGGAGTCTGGTTTTTACGGTTGTTACAGATGTTTCCACCATGGTGTTTGAGCTCACTGTCCCTTCACTGATCAAATGGTTCATACGAGAGCAACTGCTCTGCTTTAGCATGGCTCAGTCCAAAGCGCGACTGAAGGCTGGTGCGAAGAGGCACTTGGGTCCAAAATGGATATCAGGAAGCAGTTGAGGGATGCACCTAAAAAGTCAATGAGGCTTCAATGCTATGGATACTTCCACAATTTTGAAAATTATAAATGTTATCTAGAGAATCCACCTGGCCTTATACTTGCTACCATTATACTGGGGTCTTACCATCTTTACGCACACGTATTTCCATAATCACAGCAATATACTGAACAGATACATGCTGAGAAACCGATTCTCTGCAGTTTTACTTGCCTATTTGTTTTGTATTTATTTTTGTTTAGAAGCTTGATACTTTAATCCAATTCATGAAGAAATCAGCCCCAAAGTGCTCAAACTTATTTAGATTTATTGTGTACCTGAAAGTGTACAGCCTTCTGTAACTGGAGAGTAGATGAATGAACCAGCTCAGAAAACCAACAACTCAAGGATGAAATAAATGGCAATGTACTCACAGTTCACTACATCAGTCTGACCTGACCATCCTATGAGAGAATCATTTTTGTTAAGAACAACTACAGCTTGTTTGGGAAACAGTGTATTGTCAATATAATCTTTACAATTACAGTCATATGATCAGTACATCTGGAAAATAACAGTCAAGTGATTAGTCTGAACTTCGTCTGGATCGGGCAATTTTTACACGGCTCTGTCAAATGTCAGAACTCCTTCTCTCTCACCAATTTCAGAAATGTTGCACCGTGATTTCAAGCAGTGAATCATCCTTCCCTGTGCCAACCATCTGTTTTGTCTGCCCCCTCAGTGTCTGAAATTAGATGACGGAGGGCAGGGCAGGCTTTCTAGAGTGGCCATTAATGTTAGTGGAGGAGGGGTTCTGGCGACAGATTTTCCATCTGAAATCATGGACTGTTAGAACTGGCTAGGACTAGAGAGGAGTGAGTAGAAAAATAATGTGAGGAAGAATTAGAATATTTTTTCATCCCTGTTCCTTTATTAGGAGAGAGCAAAGGATTAGGAAAAGGAAACAGGAAAAAAAGTAAAGGGAATGCGATCATATGATGGAATAAGAGACAGCCAGTAGAAAGAGAAAGCAAAAAAAAAATAAAAATAAAGGCATAGAAAGCTGCAGAGAAATTTGTAAAGGAAGAGCAGTGATTTCCCCCTAAAAAAATAATAATAAAAAAAGTCCTACAGTCCCCACTGAAAATTTCAGCAATCCTGATGGGAGGACCAGAGGAAAAAGTTGTGAGCAGCATAAAAGGAATAAGATGACTTTCCAAGATCCATGCTTGAACTCCAAGCTGGCTACTTGACTGGCTACTTCCAGACAGAATCTGCAGAACAGGGAGCAATAGGAAGAGTGCTGGAACCTGGGAATTTGTGAATAGGCAGATACACAGGGGATTAGCTGGTCAATAGGAACTGTGATGGATTTTTATTTTATTTTAATTTTATTTAAAAAAAGTCCTGGTCCTAATGCAGTTAGGTTAAAGTGGCCATTTATTTAAGGTCAAAACATCACCTTTACACAGAATTTGCTGAGGAAATACTGGAGCTCCTTAGGAGTCAAGCATCAGAAGGCTATATGGGATTCACAAATATTTCTGGTTGATAAGTAATGCAAAAGCAACAAAGGTGTACTATCTGCCACCTAATACAGGACTCTTTTAGACACTTTGTTTCACTGGCCATGGCCTAGAAATTAGTTTCTTACTCCAACACATTTCCGAGAACCCTTACAGCAACAGGTTCCCCAGCCCCAGGAACATCTGCATGGGAAGAGTATGAGGCAGAGTTGACCCATTGTTCCTTCTACAATAATACACCCTTACTTAGAAAAAAAAAAATATATATATATATATAGCAAATAAAAACATTGCAAAAAAAAAAAAGAAACAAGGCACAAAACAAATATGCAAAATTCATCTTTTTCTCTTTTCTTTTTTTGAAAAAGCCTCTGATCAAGTGTTGTCATACATCCCCCCATGTGTATTGTAATACTTAGCACAACATGGAGGCATTAAGTGTGCCAACTATCTCTGGTCTTTCTTTCATCACTGCCAGCATACAGTGTCCCTTAGCATAAAGAAGGGGTTATGAATTGCATGTGAATAAATAGATCAGTCAACTAGTCATCTGCTGTATGCACTCAACATACTGTAGTAATGGAATTTAAAAAAAAAAAAAACGTTGGAGAAATATTTGAATGAGATTTAAGAAGTAAAATGTTTTCTCCAAGTATTTGTTCACTGAAGTAGGACACTATGCAGAAATAAGTAGTTAGCTGTTTTAAACCTAAATTACACTAACTTCTTGATCTGTACTGAGACAGATTATTTGTTATTCATCCAACATGTAATTGAAGTGCTTATCATTATTATTGTTATAAGGAAGCAGTCATTGAGTTGTGCTGCTTGGCTTGCACAGGAATATGGTTTTGCTGAATTTGTCCAAACACAAATTTGTCTTTTTCAGAAGTCTAAGGGTTTACTACTACATACAGGTCAGTGACCTTTCTGTAATATTGTTGCTACTGAACAAGGTATAGGTTTATACACTGATAGCAACTTCAAGAGATTTGTTAATACACGTATTTTGTCAGAAAATAAAACATCCAGTTTGCACAATATTCATTTCTATAAAAAGTGGCTGTTTTTTGAGAAATCTTGTAATATGCATATTTCTGCTACAGGGTTTTTTTTTTTTTTAACATATAGTGTGCACACAAGAAAATTTAAAAGAAAAAATCAACTCAGTTTATCTGGAATAAATGGGACAGTGAGTTAATTTGTTAATTTTTAGGGGGGCTAGATAGTTCTTAAGTGTTACAGAAATAGCTTATTTGAAGTAATACAACATTTTATTTGTCATTCAGTCTTAGAGAGTAAATATAGTATCTATTTGCAGGAGGATTATTTGTTCCCAAGAGCAAATTGATGAACAAATCCAGTTTTGCAAAAACCCAAGATATTTTATTGTACATGACAGACAGAAGTTAAAAGCTTTCAAACAGTAATGGACCAAATTTTTAAACCGTCATCAAGTTGTGTTCTGATTTTGCATCCGTGATTTTGCACCTGCAGTCAAGCACAAAATTGTGGGCACAGTCAATTGTAAGAGCATCTAGCTGTTTGATTGTACCAGCAAATTAAATACTAACTGTTGATGCCTGGCTGCTATCTGCTGCACCCATCGTGAAATTCAAAGACAAAATTAGATTGCTTTTAAAATAAAATGGTGTGCATATCTGAACAAAGTTACCAGTATACTTCCTGCATTTAATGACACATTCACATGTTAGATTGGCTGAAAGTGGAAAACAGCTTCCTTTGTGAAATCAACCTGCACTAAGACGTTCCAAAAAAAAAAAAAAAGAGAGAAAAAAGAATACTTAGTTTTGATTTTCAGACACATGCCTTTCTTCTGCATAAAATTCAGACACCTAGATGATTTTTCAGCATCACTTATGTTCCAATCACACCACCCTTTCTGCCCTCAGGGTTCTCAGTACCTATCTCTCCTTGGCAAGTTATTTACCTGCCCTTTGGGAAAGGCAATTCAATAAGCCTCAAGTTGCATTTTCAAAACTGATGGACATTGACCACTGCTATGGCTTATACATACGGTTTTCTGCATATCCAATGCCAGAAGTTATTTTCTTATAATTCCCTCAAAGATGTACCATACTGTTCTCAAAGAGAATAAAGTTTGCCCATCAGTTCAGCTTGATGTTACATTGTAGAGCCATCTCTTTGTCACCGTTTTTACTTTATGACAGCTTTTGGGGGAAGCCATTACTACTCACAGCAGTAGGTTTGACAGAGAAAAGTATTACTTCCATAATTAATGTATGGTGACTTTGTTGCTCTTACACAGCAGCACAAGTCTTTTTTTTTTTTTTTAATCCCATTGCTGCTGTCCCCTAACAGATATTCTTAGCAGTCAGGAGCAGCAGTTGGTTACCGTTAATAGGAAAGGGGACCTGACTGAGACCTCTTGGCTATCCCATCTGCTGGTCATTTGCAGTGTTTTGCAAGTCTTGACAAATGAAAAAAATGGCATCAACTCTTTGCTCAATGCCATTTTCCTTCCACTACAGTTCTGTTGGTCTAGCCCACAGCCCTGTGGGGTACGCATTAAAAAAAAAAAAAAAGATTTTATTTCTGTGAAGCAGGGAAGAGAAAAATCTACTAAACATATAGGTGAAAGATGATTTGGATCAGTAGGACAGTCAGGAGGTTATAGTGCTATGAGAAGACTATCTTAGAAGAAAGCAATCTGTGATACCTAAAATTTCATTAAGATGGCCTATAGACTCTAACATATGGCCGAAGTTCACCCAGCTCTCACCTGGGCTTTAACTTATTGTGCATCATTTGATTCATATGAATAAGAAAATAAATTTCCCTTTCCAAGTGGAAAGACCAAATAGTACATAATTTTTTTTCAGATTATTTTTATTATTTTGTGATCAAGACTGATGAGTTTGCTCTATTCCTGATATTAGCCAGAAGTCTTAGCTAAATGACAAAGGTGTGAGCATTTCCCAAAGAATTAGTCCAGCAAAATAATAAATAACCTTAAGAAGTTTTGTTTTCTAGGTTGAAGAATACCAACTTCTTCCTTCTCGTCCCTTTTGCATTTTCTGGTGGGTGAAACTACCCATGTTTGTAGTTTGACAGCTGGCTAAAAATCACTGATAAAAGCAAATGTTGTAAGTACAAAGCACTGAAAAGCCTAAGTCTTCCTTTAATGCTTTACTAGCACTTCACTAATAGGCCCATGGGGTGCAGTCAGTCAATAATAACCCAATAAAATCAATAACGATAAACAAGAGTCAGTGTTCTAATAAAAATAGAGTTTTTAAAATCCAAACCAGCTGTTTCAGTGTTATGTACAAACACAGACCTGGTGCTGAGGTTCACTCTGGTTCCAAGAACCAGCAGTCAGCTGCCAGTCCCACACGCAGCTTCCATGGAGGAGAGGGCTAAAGCAACGGACAATACGCAATCGCTGTTTACTGCCAAGGTGAACACACAAGTTTATTACTTGCTTTCTCCTATGATTTTATTGATACTCTTGAATTTTGGTTTGTTTTCTTTTTACGTATTTACTTCATATGTTTTATTTGACACAAACTAGGAAGATTATTCCTCCACTATCTTCCAAACTGAAAAGAAGTGCATAAAAACAGCTTCGGTCATGTATGAAATGCTTTACCTTTGTTGGATTAGGCCCTTTCTTATATAACTACCCAGGAATAAGCCTCCTGTTTCTGTTCCCCAAAGGGCCAGCCACATGCTGTGTGAAGTTATCTGGAGAGTGCATGCAAGTTCTGGGGAGATGAAGAGGTGCAGGACTGCAGAATCGGAGATCTTGGCTTTGCTATAGTCAGGAAAGATCTGCTTCAATTAGACTTCTCAGGTCCAATAATTTCATTCTCATTATTTAACTACAAATGGAAGTACTTGGGACTGGAGAAAAATACCAGCATGTATGTTGAAACTAAGTCATACCAATTAATCTGTACTACCAAAAAAAAAAAAAA
>VXAA01000632.1:221751-247757 GCA_013399115.1 Anseranas semipalmata
TTTTTTTTGAATCAGAACTAAAGCTGAAAGCTATTGGGGATGTTTTCAGCTCAAGAGTACAGTCACAGTCGAAAAAGGAAATCACACAGGCTACAGCTAGTGCAAAAAGTCTGTCCAATGATAATATTCAACAATTGCACCATAGCTGGACATCTTGACATAGATAAATGGCAAGCAAACTCAATAAAACAAATTTGGCTCTCATTTACACTCAAAAAATACCCCTCTAATAGCTTGAAGGATGTTTTGTATCATTTTCCTATCTACCCTTAAACATTTTTCTTCCTCTGCAATCAAATTTACCTTCTAACATGCAGCTTCTTCTGAATGCTCTCTGACAAACCCCATCACAAAGTGCTATGTTATGCTCCGATCATATTTAGAGTAATGGTTTACTCATTTTCTGCATGAAAAGATAGGCACAGTACTTCGCAGAAACCATCAAACCTCTTATTTTGTGTGCTTTTTCTACAGTGCTCCTTTTGCCAACATCATTAATTGCACATGACTCTACTGCATGTACTAAGAGATGCAGACCTGGCCAAAAGCAGTTCCTGGCACCATTGCCATTCCAATATATGCATTTCAGCTTAACAATATTATCAACACATGGTCTTGAATCGTACTCAGAAAAAGTTCTACCATCTCCATTACAAGGGAAGAAGGGAAAAATTCTCAGTTACAAAGTATTATTTTAAGAGGGCAGAGAACATGCTACAAGCAGCAATCCAGAGTCCAAAGTTTATCCTTTTGTCTTGGATTAGAGTCATACAAGGTTTCTAAAAACCTTCAAGACAACCATTATTTTACCACAGAGACAGAAGACCATGCTTTGTATACATTTTTATGTGCAAGAAGTACGGACGTCCAATCAGACAGAAATGCATAATAACGTGCTTATGAAATGAATTACACCGACGTCTGTTATAAATCTTTAACATAGCTCATGAGATCAATTAAGATGTTCAAGCAGCTACAAAAAGGATGATTGAGGCAAATGGTAACATCAGGATGACCATATGGTAAGGGAACGCTAGAGTTGCGTGGACATAAAACACGCGCCATCGGTGTGCCACCAGTAGCTGCGCACAAAACAGTGAGCGGGTAAGCTGCAAGATATCGAGAAAAATACCAGAAGAAAAACAGAACAGCATGGGAACTGATGCACATGCGAGATCCAATAACATGAGATTAATAAAAAAGGGCAAGGTGCCCTGTTCATATGAGTCACAGGTGCAGTTTCAGTGCACCGCAGAGCTGATGTTCCCAACCCCTATCAACACCAGTGGAGAGTGCATGGCTCAGCCCCAGCACACCACATGGAAAACGTAGCTGAATGTTTAAAATAGTTTTATTTAATACAAGATGATCAGCTGTAAACAGCAGTGATTTTATCTTTCTCCTGACCTCAGGGATGGAACAAATTAATTGACTGGCCCTTTTTAAGATCTCAGACAGTTTCT
The DNA here is from genome assembly GCA_013399115.1 of Anseranas semipalmata. NCBI lineage: Eukaryota > Metazoa > Chordata > Aves > Anseriformes > Anseranatidae > Anseranas > Anseranas semipalmata. The sequence goes on from VXAA01000632.1 coordinate 223,215, forward strand.
CTCAGGATTGCCCATTGGGCTGTGTTACTGCAAGCCATCATCTCTGCAGGAGACAATGGCCTATGGACAACTTACTTCACATGCAGTTGTGTTATTATAAGGTGATAACAGCACCATTAAGTCATATCACTGCTGTACTAAGGTTAAAGACTTTCATTTCCTAAGGTTGTTCAAGCTGCTGAACTGCAATAGACAATTTAGCTTAACCTTTCACAGCAGTCTTAAATCCATACTTACTAATGAAGGCAGCAGCACATGTGGGGAAACCATGTTCCCAACACCTGATTAAGAATGGGGGGGAAAACACAGTATCTTAGTGCTGAACCCATCTTTTTCAGGGTCCTACTCCTTCCCTGAGCAAAAGATAAAACTAAGTAGTTAGAATACTAGACCCCTAGCTAAAGGATATATAAAATAATGGAAATAAAGATGAAATCAAGCTCTGATCATTCAGGCAATTTCCCTCCCATAAATATTATAAAACTTATTCAGGATAATTTTTGTTATCACAACATTTTATAATGGTGGGATTGTTTTGCCCTCTTTAATGTCAGAAAAATAAGATATTTGTTAGATCAGATTTAACGCTATCCTTAAAAATTGAGTATTTTTTTTTTTACTGTGTTTATTTTTCAAGCATCCATTTTTAGATCTCGTTCTTTCCTTTTAGTGAGCCAATACTGCACATCAAAATACAGAAATAAACAAACACTATGGTAAAAAAAAAGAAACATTGATAGAAGAATTAACACATTTACAAGATAATGTTACTATCCACCTAATACATAGTACTTAAAGAAAAAAATCGAATAAATATTTTTGCTTCAATTCTGGTTTACACAGTGACTAGAGTCAAAACTAGTAAAAGATGAGGTTGTCAAGGTGAAGGAGAACATTAAGAGATTTTTAAAGTTTACTTCTACATATAATATAAAAATAGAAATATTGTCACCAATTAGAAGTTTACTTTCTATGTCTGTCCTTTTCTACCAATAAATAGATGGACAGCTTTTACGGGGTTTTGAGTCCATTGAGATTTCTGTGAGGATCTGCTAGAAGTTCAGCAAAACAAAACAAACAAGCAAGCTAATTCTCATTTTATGTTCCAGGAAACAGTGGAAAAAAAGTACTATTTACAGGAATATCTTGTGTCGCAGCTTAATAGAGAGGTAGACAGAGATAGCAACTGCATATGCTGGAATCAAAGGTCAGATGCCTCTCAATGCTCAGAGCCTAAAACCCAAATCTGCCCATTCTCTCAAAGAAAACTCTGTTAAGAGATCTGAACTTAAGAGATTTGAGATTTGGCCCTCTGTTAACACGAAATAAACAGTTATTTTTTGCTACCCCTATAACCAACCTGACCAGAGAGCTCTGATGGCAGCTTTTCTACTGTCAACAGAGGAAAAAGCTGAATTTCGACCTCTAGTGGAGGGAGAAGAAAATAAGTGGGGGGGGAAATAGCATCTCTTGAGTGATTGCCAAGAATTCCCACAAAAAAATAAACACAGTCTGGTGGTTATGTTCTTAACAGCTGTGTTAATGGGGTTAAAGAAACCTTAAAGAAACTGTCTTTTTTAAATGAGTTCTGTTCTTAAAAACCTGATACAGTACAAGTTTTGCTTTTAAACCCAGCGTGATTTGCAACTCAAAGAAGTGCCGCTCCAGCAATGATGGTGACTTGAGGGGACATGGAGGGGCCTCGTGTCCCGTTGCAGGCAGTGGGCAGGATGCCGATGGCCAGTGCTGTGCAAGACCTCAGTGTCTTCTTACAGAGTGTGTAGCAAACAAAGAGCTGCGCGTGCATGTAGCAGCATTGTGCGGCACCACATCATGCTTTGTTTCCTTACATAGTTTAACTTCAGGTATATAGATATTAAAAGAAAGAATTCTCTTAAGCATAGCTAGAGTTCCTTCTACTAGAAACTCAAAACAACACAAAGCCAAAATAACAGAGCAAAGAGCACTTTTGCACTAAGTGTTTTTTGAGCTGTTTTTGTTTCTCCTGTAGCAAGAGCTCACTGGATGAAGTTTAGGATAAAGAGTTACCACCTCCAATCCTGTCTCCAGTCCTCTCCCAAAACAGAGTATGGTCCCAGTCCATAGTATATATGATAATATAACAATTGTTCTGGAAATACAGCGTAGCTGGGAAATACTAGGGAAGGCACTGAAACAAGCAAAAAACAGCGCTGTAGTTCACAACGTGTACTTACTTCCCCACAATTAAAACATTAGCTTTTGCTTTCTCAGCTTGCTTATTGCTATTTCAGTAGCACTTGTGTTTCTGTGGCATAAACTTGGTATCCATCGTGATAGCATGCTATCATCACGTACACAACATTTCCAAAGAGAAGAAAAAGCAGCAGTTACCGAGCAGAACCGCCTCCTCAGCAGCGTTAGCCACAGCCCAGAGCCTCACTGCCCTCACCTTCACCGCATCCAGCACACACTTTGGGCCCTGGAGAGCCACAAGCATGTTCTGTCCTGTGCCCCTTGCCAGCTCACACTGCTCCAGCTGCTAAATCCACCCCTCCTTTTGTGAAGAGCAGCTGTCTTCAGGTTACTGCCCTGGTAGCACGGAGCCACTAAAAAGCACCACCACCCAAAACACATACACATTTTAAGATCAAGTGCATGACTACAGCCTCCCAAAAAAGGCCAGGGAGATGTTTTTCAAGCTATAGTCAATATCACAGAAATATATAGAATATTCCACAGTATTTAGGGTGGCAAAAAATAATTATCATAAACAGCACTAGCAGCGTGGGGGTCTTTGAGTAGTGCATCTTCAAGATGAGTGAATCATTTCAATCTCCTTGCAAATGTCAGACCCCTGATTCCCTGTGTCATCTGTGGCTCAGTTTCAAGTGAGACCTGCTGTCACCACAGGGGGTCAGGGCTCTGCGGCACAGGAGAAGCCACAGCTGCATTACCTGTAGCCAGCATCACCAACCTCCCCACAAGGGTAGGTGCAGGGTCTCCAATGCAAAGCCATCCCCATCACGCCCAACTCCACCTGGCACACAGCACAAAAATGAAGGACCACTGCAGAATAAGCATCACCAGCTGCTGGGTAACTCCAATGCAAGATCTTTTCTTTGTGAAGAAGAAAGAAACAGTAGAACAGGCACAGAGGCAATCCTACTACAACTTGTGGATGCATTTTTGGCCGTGTGAAAATTAGAATAATCTCCTTTCCAGCTGGATCACAGAAAAGCTAAAGGAAAGGTTTAAACCATCTTTAGACACATCCCTCAGCTTCTACACCATGCACATTAGAGGCCCTCAGGGATATATTGTTGCAGCTGTGCCTGATCCTACCTTTGAGCACACTTTCTTGCTGCCCTGAAACTGCCTGAAAGCAGCTTCCTGTAAACATTTAGAGGTGACTGCCATTGCCATACTCTACTAGAAAAGAAAAAAAAAACATGAACTTTGCAGAAGTGATATCTTGTGAACATAAATAAATGCACACGAACAATTATATTCTACAAAGCAAGAAGTGCTTTGGCTTTACAGTTTCAAAGCAATATTTCCATTTTAAGTAGCTTTTCATATTGGATGTTTTCTTCCAGTTTGAACATAAAATTCGACCCCAAACTATTTTTCCCTCTTCTAAGGTTGGTTGAAGATTGTTAACCAAAATGAGTATTAAATCTTTTTTGGGGAAAGAATTTGGAACCACCCATGAACTTAAGCATCATCTATAAGAATGGGTGTGTCAGAGTCTCCTCTGGCCCCCAGACTTTAGCACTGATAGCCCATCACTGCCCTGCTATCATACAGGCACAGAAGGGCTGTAAACAACATGGTATGGGAGAAGCCTGGGGAAGAAAACCAGCAGGATACAGGGTCAGTAAGTGCTATACCAAATCCTTCAAGATTTGAATACAGGTTTACTTTGCATGTGGATAGTGAGGGTGCTGTAGTAAAGTTGATGTGAAGAGTACAAGTGAATGGGAGACCGCATCAACAGACAGGGCAGGAGACAGTTTAGTCAAGACAGAAGGCAGACTCGAGTGTTCAAAGAGCTGTACTTTGGCCCCTTCTTCTCATACCAGATGGATTTTCTGGCTGAGACTTATCTGCAGTTTTCCTCATAGCTACTTTACAAAGGGAACAGAGCAAAGAAACCACTTGGATCTGTTTTCCCCAGAACAGGAGAGAGAATATCTTCAGTGCTGTTTTGGATCTAATAAGTCACAGGAGGCACCTTACCCCTTACCTCCCAGTTCATGCATTCATCACATTTCTCTGATTACAATCCAGTTTTCTCACTTTCCACTTGACTCTAAATTCTACAAGAGAGCTTGATTGGGTTCAAAAGTGGAGCACAGGAAAGCCTTGGAAAATCATCTGAGTCTCTTAAATACGTACGCTAGGAAATTTGCGTGTTCAAGGTATTCACAACCAGAACACAAGAAAACCAGCTTGCCCTAAAGTTGGAACCAAACCAATGACCCAAGCTTCATCAAACTGGGGGCACTGGCAAGAGAGTCTAGATCCAGGTTTTTCATCTGGCCTCATCTCAGTGATACATTGGCCTAGACCCAAATGCGCCAAAATATTTTGGTGCTCTAATCCACACTAAAGCCCTTGCGTATAGCTCTATTCCACACTTCCCAAATCCTTTTTCCTCTTGAGCAAAATAAAAAAATAAAAAATAACCACACACCTTGATTTTCATACATAGCAGAAATGCTTTGTATTTGATCCTAAAAGCAATGGATTTCTCTGTCACTTTTTTGATGTCAACAGGATGTCACATATCAATGGAGAGTTAGGTGAGGAAAAAAAGAGCTTCTCACCTGACTGCTACATAGAAAAAGAACAGGCTGCAACACCATTACATAAATTGCTTCCAGCAATCATAGCTTTGTGTTCTTGCAATAAAGTATAACAAGTCAGAATTCCTGCAATTTCTGGGTCTTCAAGGATGAATTCCAATTTGATGGGTTTTGTGGTTATAAACAGAGACTTGACTTCAACATATGCATCATCCTAGATTTCTGAACTCTATGAGCACAAGAAGAGAAATAACTCAACCACAAAAAAGTGACATAAGGAGCATTGAGGGCCTGACTTAATTCTGAATGTGTTTTCTTCTGTGGGTTTAAGCCTAAAAATGGGCTTACCTCATGTTCTGGAGGGCTAGAGGGAGAAGAGTATTGAAGAAAAAGGTGAATACATGAACCTTCAGCATGGTACTCCAGTCAAAACTATTTAGCCTAAAGTACGAAATTGCTAATGATTTAAGGAAAGACGCAGTGATGTTAGCGAGGGCAGCACCAGAGATATTTCCCTCACAAACCTTTGCTCACTAGCAGAGCACTGTGCAGCCCCACACACCTCCATGGTGCTGCAACAAGCACTGGCTGTGCATTGGGTTGCTCCTGGGAGAGCTCCTGCACCCTTCCAAAGCTTCCTTGATACCCAGGAGAAAAGTTGGCATTCATGCTGCTGGTGGAGAACAGCCTCTTAGAACCAGGTCCAAGGCTGTCAGACAAACCTGGAATACGAGTTATTCATAAGGTTATTTTTATGAAACATGTGGATCTTTCCCTTCAAATACTCCCAGAATCCCATTTTACATTAATTTTAATATGTCACTTTAGTTTAAAAAAAAAAAATGTAGTCAGGATACTGAATCCATTACATTGTTTTTGGAAACTCCTAGAAAACTGTCATGCTACTGAAAGGAACATTTAAAAAAGAAGTGACTCCTAGAAAGACAACCCCTCCACACACATTTCCTAATTCATTCTCCCTCTGTTCTACTACCGCAGACTCTAGAGACACTACTATAGAAGAGACATCTTCACTTGTTAGGACATTTTCAAAATATACAAGCATATCCTGTTTATACCTCCTTTGTGACACTTAGTGATATCCTTTACTGATACTTGCAACTGCCTACCACTCAAACACTAGGCCTTTTCTTTAGCGAGAACTTTCCTAAAAATACAGAGGTGGAAAATTAACTTTTACTTGAAATCTATCAAGTTGGTGGGGCACGGAAGGGGGAAACAGGAGTTTGGAAAGACACACTCAAGCCAGAGAGATACTCTTCTCTAATACAAACCATGCCAACTTGTCATCTCCAAGAGCTGCACAAGGCACAAAAACAGTTTAGTGACACACACAGCATGCTGCAGGCCTAAGATTGCATGGGGACATTGCAGTTCTCATCCTACTACAGAAGCCACTGATGATGGGACCAAAGCAATTCCTGAAAACTCAGAGCTGACCTCCAAGATGTGCATGTTCCTCTTCCACTCCCTTTCCAGCTTCTGTGCAGATGGGCCAGTACTCTCATGGCCCACAATATGTTGCTTCTCCAGGAGAGCTACCATGCCATTAACTCACGACCCCAGCAAAGCAGGACAGAAAGTAGTAGGGTGGCTTATCACAACTTGCATACCTTTGGGGGATTAAATGCTATCTCCTAGATTTGCTTTTTATGCATACAAAATTTATTTTTTTTTTTACACCACTTTCAGGTTCAGGTCCTTACACATTTGTTTAATCTTGTAATGATTGCAAACACTGATTTTTATCTATAGGAAAAGTGTATATACCAGGACATAGCAGCACGGGTGCACCGGATTCAGTGAACTTACTGAAGCAGCAGCTTTCTAGTCCTATTGCAAAATTTAGTTTCAGATTGGCTTTCAGGAAGACTCCAAACTTTAATTAGTGCAATAGGAGGGGAGTGGGTGAATAAGTCCAAAGCCGCCATCTGAATAATTGTCTATTTGTTTATTATTATAGCTTCCACGGGCCAATTATTTGCTTAAGAAAATACCTTTAAAAATCCACACATAAAAATCAGTGGTTTGTTTTTCCACTGTGGGGTTTACACTTTAAGTTTCAGCAACATAATGTACCAGATATTTGATGCTACAGATGGTTGTGGGGAACCAGAAATACTTGAGGGAGGCAGGGCAGGATGTACTTTTTGTATCTCTTACTAAGAGCTAATGCCTTCTCAGTAGCTTTTTAGCAAGAAATTCAGCAGAATTGCATTGGTTTGCAACCACTTCTCCAAACCTGACTGAAGAGGCAGCCACAGGGGCCATGCTAATTGGGCTAAAGCATATGCTAATTATGTGCTGGAAGTTGCATTCATGGTTCCAAAAGGGAGTCTAAAAATTTGTATTTTCATTCAAAACTGCAGTGGCACACAGGGCCCTCTCGGGACGCACCCCATGAAACACCAAAGCCAGGGCTGCTCCTTGCATCCTCCCCTTTTGCATAGGTACCAGGTCTCTTTCCCCTGCTCCCTCTCTCCCTTTTTAGTGTTAACAGTTAATTACGACACACATTTCAATTAGCGCTCCAGCCCTGTGATCAATGACCCACATGCCTTTGAAATGCCAGCAACATGCACAGTGTGGCTTCTCCAGGAGGAGCCACAACTCTCTACGTGGGTTCCAAAGGGTTAATCCCAGAGTGAATTCTTCAGATGTGTAATTTAATACTTCATAACTGCTGAAAATTGGAGCCCACATAATTTATTTTCTTTGGTCTGGGCACATTTGCCTCATGCTTGGCTGTGGCTGACTTCAGAGAGACACACCTAAAGCCCTCAAGTGTCCCAAGTGGCCCATGTCAGTTGTGCAGAGATTGTGGTACTTGGAGAAAGCCCAAGGATTAGGTGTTCCTGAGAAGGTTTTTTTGGCTCTACAAAGCCCACGGATGTCATGGGAATAGGCTGCACTCCTTCCCCCAGCTCCCCCCCTTGAAGGCCACATATCAACGGGGTATCTAACCACTCAGAGACAGGCTTTGCACAAAGGTATACATTAAAATAAATAGAACATGCAACCAGAAAGCACAGAGAGGGAAGGAGGAATTGCTAAGCAGAGACGGGAAACAATTGCTTCATTGTGGAGCCGGCAGCGAGGAATTGCAGAGCCGAGCTCCACCTACAGTCCCCTTCGCAAAGCTGACTCCAGCAGCCGTGCATGAGCCGGGCTTCCCTCCTTGGGCTGTTCCAGGGGTTCTTCTTGTTTCAATGACTTTTTTTTTTTTGTTATTTTTACTGCAAATAAAAGATACACATTTGTATTTTGGCTAAATGCGAAAGTGAGTAAAGTGATTGCATTGTCCAAGTAGTTTTAAGGTTAGTTTGCATTCTGTATTTTGAAAGTGAATAGCCTGCTTTTTCCTGGAATTAATTTTAGGATTCTGTCTCAATCTGACTTTCATTTGCACCAGCTTCATATCATCTGACAGCATTTGCCATTTTTATTGCTGTTTGATTGCAGTTTGGTAGTTTCATCATTATAGTAAAAAGTTTGTCTAAATTGTATTCTTCTCTTCTTAAAAAATAAAAATCAAAACTTTGAAAATGATTGGGATTGTAACTTTCAAAAGCATTAGCCAGCCTCCGAAAGCATAAGTGAAATTATCTCTATTTTCCTTTTACTCAAAAAAAAAAATCTGAGACTAATTCATGTTTTGTTATTGGTGGCATATAGCAGTGCATCTGCAGAAGACATACATTTGAGGCACAGTACCAGGTCACGTGGTGGGACTGCATGCCCAAGGAAACAGTGGTAGTATCTGAAGTCTAGTCACCAGCCTGGGACACCCCCAGAGCCTCACCAGGTTCCAGCAGAGCTCCAGGGGGCAGCAAGGCTGAGGTCAGCACTGGCTGACACTCTCTGTCCTGTGGTAGCTTACACAGTGGGTTTTCACCTGGAGACTCCTGCTTTCTGGTTATCTGCCTGGGATGCAGCTCCTTTACAGAGGAGATCACCCTTTTCCCTGAGAAAAGATGGTGAAAGCAAACATTGGCCTGCAGGAGGTTATTTGCTCACTGCAAGAGCAGCCTCCGCACACCAGTACCGTGACCAGACATTTGCCTGCGCAAATGGCACCTATCTACAGCCAAACCGCAGCTCCCCAAAATCCAGAAGGGAGTAGAAGAGATGAATAAAGGTGTCATCCAGAAGACTTTCTGCCACCTCATTAAAGTACTTCTACAAGGAGCTCTGCAGGTATTCCGCATGCCTCTTAAGTGAGAGAAGAAACAAAAAAAGAAAAATAGGTATTTATTGATATTTTGTTCATTTGTTAACTCGGACTTGTAAAAGCCCCTATGCTAATTAAAGCAGTGTGCTTTGTTTGATATTCAGTCTTTTGACATTGGCAGCACCAGCTCTGTTAAGAGGTAGAAATCCTCTTCCATTAGAGGATTTCCTATATTTGGATTCCTACCATAATATTGTTTGGAAAGACAAAATTAGGATGAACACCAAATCTTGGAAGGAGGAAAAGAGGTGAGCCTAAATCACCCCAGGGACACTCATGAACAGCATTTCTTCTCATCCCAGACAGCAAGGACAATCTGACTTACATCAGCTGGAGTACACTGCTGAGAAACTTCTGCAGAGCAGGAATAGTCAAGCCATGATCTCCTACTACTTAGAGTGTTACTTTCAAAAAAAAGTCACAGAAATGATACAAGCAATGGTGGTGACTAAGGCTCAGAGAGAGCCTTGACATTTGTCATGGAGTTGCAGTCCATGCCTAGAAGAGATGGAGGGAACATGGTCTTATGGGGGAGCAAAAAGAATGCAGTGAGACACAGAAGGAAAACCTCACCAAGAAGAAGGTAAGATATCATTAACTTAAGAACCTTTTATAGATAAATTATCAAGTGCTGTCAGGGTCTGCTGTTTAAGACAAAAACCCTCTTATATGCTCAGGAGACAAGCCATTTAGAAATTCTCCATCTCTTGCAAGAATTTTTGATGAGCATTACTATCTCACTTCATGGTCCAATATGTCCAAAATTTACATAGCTTTCAAATGGTAGTAGGTATTAGCATTTTTGCATCCTAGGTGAGAAAGCAAGTAGAAAAGATTGAGTGATTTGGATGTCAACAGCAGTGTTAGAAATAGAATACGCTGTTCTATCTCCTGTGCAGTGCGACACTTCTTGATGCACACTTTTACAAGGCAGATATTTGACCTGTTACACTATGATGCATGAAATAATAAGTAATGAGTGGGCGGGTGATCTCACCAGTGTCTTTAAACCTCCTGGAATGTGTGGGTTACAAGGTTTGAATCATACAGAAGTAGTACCAAATTTGCATGCTGTTTCAAAGAAACTGCAGAAGAAAGAGCCTGACTGGTGCAGAACGAAGAAAACTGAAAAACATTAAACAAGAAGAAATGAGTCAAAGAGAAACTAATGAAAACAAAGCAAGAATATCTACCTGTTTTAGAGAGGCAGATGTTCAGTCAAGCTTCTGAGAATTCCTACCCTTAACACACTTCTTCCCATTTAGAGAGAAAAAAATATATTTATCAATATATCTATCTTATTTGGAGACAGAAGACAGGTGTGACATTGATCTCTCCCATCACTGTCAGCCAGAGCAACTCCCCTACCCCAGCTCCCACCCAGCTGTCAAACCACTACAAATGAGATCAAAATCAACTACGGAGTTCATGTTGCAGAAAGAAAGATATTAATTTCACCCAAACATCCATCTGTGCCCAGGCTGAGTTTCTGCCCCTGTGTTATCCACAGCTCTGAGCAGGCAGGAGGCTCAGGAGGTCACTGCCAATAAGACCACATGGCCAGGCTACACATTTATGAATGAAATGACTTTTCTCCGAATGTAAGACAGTAGACCATGGATGAATGCCACCTTTTTTTCCACAAAACCCTTAGGAAGATGAGTACTGTATTTCTTCAGTTCAATGCTGATATATCTGATTTCCCTCCAGGACAGACCAAACGTTAAATAACATTGAACAGGCTGACTGTGTAGCTAAAATACTTGCAATGAAAAGTTTTCATTCTCAGCTTATTTCCTAGTTTACAAAAGCTCTTATCAAAAAAGCTCTCTAAATTGGAATTAGCGAGTGATCCAGGTCTCTAAAGCCCAGGGACTGGAAGTGAAGATTTCTTAATTATACCAGCAGGGGCTTGATTTCTATTCTTAGTGCAGCTGGGTAATGTTGTTAGGTTCTTGCCGAGCACCGTTTTTCATTGGCAGGGATAGCCCCTGGTTTACTTCGAAGAAAATATAGAGCACTTTAAATTGAAGCATCTTCACGTATGTGTGCACAGGAGCATGCACACTTCAGCCACACACAGACAACTCTTCAGTATAGCACATGTTCCTTTAGAGTTCAAGATCTCCTTTCTTGGGAATTTAGTTAAAAGAAAAATAATTACCAGTCTTGGAGCTTTAATATTTTTTCTTTTCTCCCACAGGGTGCTCTTGCAATACCTTAATTCCTGCTTCAGAGCTAGAGACAAGCCCTAAAGAGGCTGTTGGGAACATGCCCCAGATGACAAGTGGCATCACAAGAACCACCAACGTTAAAAACTTCCCTTCACGGCAACTGAATTTCTGTACAAATCACTTCCCTGCTATACTCCAAGGATATAGCCAATATTGGGAACAACTACCAAAAATCAACTCGTGTTATATAGTACTAGAATCCAAAATTTTACCCCAAGAAAGAAATCACTACAGATTAAATACATAACTCTCAAATCCTTGAAATACTCTAATAAAAAAGTCACAGAATAAAATAGTGTAAAGTATAACACATGCCCATAGCTGCAGTTTAAGTGCATTGGGGGTAAGGGGTAGGAGAAGACAGCATATTAGTTTATCTTCTTAAGGCTCCTCCTGGACAGAATCCAAAGAATTGGGTTCAATCCCCAAGTAGGTCATATATTTTTCTCTTTAAAATATTTGACTCATACTGGCAATGTTCTCTGAAGAAAAATGAACTCTGGATTCTGAACAAGATAGAGCTGTAGTTGTTAAAACAGATATTTGAATCTCATGAGCTGATCGTTACTAGTTGCCTTTGTGAGAGGCTAGTGGTCATCTGAGGCGTCTCTCATTTTTGCACGCACAAAAACTCCAGCAGGGCAAGTCAACTGCACATCACAAGATAACCAGTGGTCACATTCAACATTATCTTTAAAAGACATAGAAATATTGCATCTTTACATTCCTATCTGTTTAAGCTGCCTTATCAAAATTCAAACTTTCTTGCTGGGAAACTGTTCTCTCTTTGGTACCTTTTCTGCCAAAATCCAACTGTAACAACAAAAGTTTATAAACAATGAAAATTCCAGCTGCTTGACATCAGCGATGTGAAGCTTTCACTTCACACTGATACAAATATTTACCCTGAGCTCTGGCAAAGCTTTCCTTGCCCATGTCGCCCTTAATCATACATTTTTCCTTGATTGAGTTATGCTTTCCAGTACGTGATTTGCTCTGGTTTACTTTTTAACACATCCCAGAGGCTTCGTCAAAATCAGCTCTGTGCAGGCTATGTCATTTGGTAGCTGCCAAACATGCTATTCAGAAGGACCTTGGCAAATAGCAAAACAGTGTCTTTTTCTAACTGCTCTAATATATGTGTTTGTTCTTTTCTGACCACCATTTATTTTTTAGGTCCCACATATCCATAAAGCAATGAGCCAAGAAAGTAAGCAGAAACACTCATTTTCCCCTTAATCTACTCCCCCGAGGCAATACGCTGATTTCTCTTACAGATACCTTAAAGCTGAGAAGCTGCAAACTAATCGATGACTCACTTTTTATTATTTGAGAAACAGAAGGGTTATTATCAGAGGGAAGAAACAATAGACAATCACTTTGTTGCTGTATTAATACTTACAAAACTAAGTATGAAAGGGTCAAAACAAGCATAACTACCGGAGTACATAGGATCATCACAGCCTATTTTGACAACTATAATTAAGTATATTCTTCCAAAAGAAAGAAAAATTGGCAGATTTCTCAGTTACATTAGAATAAACTCAGTGAAGAATCTCATCTACTAACAAGAAGAGAAGCTTGCTTCAACCTATGCATGAAAGTGGACTTTATCTCAGTGCATTAATCAATACAAATACTTCTTTCACTCCCCCCACCCCTTTACTTTTTGATGCCTCTCTACATCCCAGTTTGCACTGGGAGAAGGAAAGCAACGTACACAGAAAATGAAGAATTTGAGGCCCCGGAGAGTCAGAAGTTGCCATAACTTCAGAAGGAAGTTTGTTCTAACAAGCCACAGCCCAGTTTCTGGTTGATCTTTGTGAGATGTGCAGGGACAAGGATAGACAGATCTCAGTGAAGTGAGATGAGAATTCTGCTACCAACTAGAATAGGACCACAATTATTTATAACATGCATTTTCATAACATATTTGCGTGTAAACGTGAGAAGACAGACTTAGGACAAAATTATCATAAACCTTTTCTCGCCTGTTCATTACCTAGTTCCTGTTCTCTCAGGATTTAATCCAACGTTATCCTCACAAGAAGGAACATCATAGAAGGAACATAAATTTGATTCTATCTTTTTCATAATTATATCTTTGGAAAAATAAACAAGCACAGAAAAGCCCAGCCACCAATGAAAGTATTTTCTCCTGGTTGGTTGGGAACAGAGAAGCGCACCTGCCAGGAATGAATCCTTATAAACTCGAGGCCAGGCTTTGGCACAAAAGCTTTTTGCAAAACAAATCCATTTTCTTTTGCCTCAGACAAAACAGACTTTTTCTGGGATATCATCTGATTAAAAAATAATGAAAAATTGAACTTTTAAGTTAAAATCAAAGTTTTTTTTTTTTAAACCAAGCCTAGGATTAGTATACGTCTAAATGATCTGAAATCAAGTCCACCGTTCACAGTGCTGATCCATAGTACAAACAAGTCAGGTGCATGAATCCACTCCATCTCTTCCGTTAAGAGAACCTGTCATCCTTGTGCAGACAAACTGTACCTGAAGTAGCTCCAAGCCACTCTCACATGGAACTAGCAGCCTATTAAAGTAAATCAGCACCGCTTGCATCTTGCAAACAAGGCAGAGAAACCCGAAATGTTCAGCAATTTAAAATGAAATTCAGTGATGAAAACAAAGAACTACTGACCCACTTGAAAATTAAGACTCAGATATCCCAAATACATCTATTATTTCATTAATAACTTGGTGCACACATTCCAGCTGAGTTGTTTGAAACCTAAATACATCAGTTCTGAGTTTCATGGAGATTTTTTTTTCTTTTTAGGTATGCACGTTCTCGCTGTCTAAAGCTTGCTTACTGCTGGTGTTTCACATCAGAAAACAGAAAAATTAGGAAAAAATATCTTACAGTCCTAATAAATCACTCTAGTTCAGCTCAAAACTAGGCAGTGAACATTTGTGAATATTCATCTATTCTTTGATAAAGTTTAAATCTTCCAATAAAACAAGTCCTCCAAAAGTTTTGAAGTATTGGGGGTTTAAGTTTTGCTTAGTTCATGTACAACAAAATTATATTGAAATATGTGATTGTGAATCTGCCAATCCTGGCTTCAGCTGGAAGTTACCCCTACAGCTCTCAGGAAAAGTGGGAAGAAGGGAAAAAAGCAATCTGGGAAGACTTTTGTATGGCAAATTGTTAAGCAAATGACAGATTCACACTTCAAGCTGGTCAGTGCACATGACTCAAATACAGCAGCTGCAGTGAATTTTCACCTCTGGTTGAAGGAGAAGAACCACCCAGGGTGGCCCCTTCTCCAGTCCCAGCATGGCAGGAATGGGGATGACTGATACTTGTGATAAAATCAAATTAGCAAAATAAACCTGGAGAATTTAGAGTGCAGATTAGATTCAGTCTCTCACAGTTTTCTATAATGTCCCAGCTAAACCTCACTGCAAATCCATTCGCATTACCTAGCTTCAGTCTTTAAATAGAAAATATTTTAAAATTGATAGGTATATTCTGAATGTTTTGAAATTCTTTAGTAAAAACACATTTTAATGTTAGTCATTTAGGAAGCTAAGTCTCAAACAACCTTATATCTAACTTTTTTTTTAAATTTGATTCTGGAATGACATTAGGGACATTTTAACATTTATATCAAGGCAGTATGACAGGAATCCAATAACTGTATATCTTGTTGTTTCTCTTAGCCTTACAGATATGTATTTTCATCACATGAATTTCTGGGCACATTTAGAAATTAAAGAAAAAATCTGATGATTTGGTGCCTGAATTCCCCAAAACAACTGGGAAAATGAATCATCAGAAAGAGCTGAAGTTTATATACCTTAGACACTAATATTACTCTTTGACAACAGTAATGGTACCCCAGGTGACTAGCTCACCTCTAGGCAATCAACAGCACAGACAAGTAATGTCAGGGAGATGAAATCCAACCCACGTGCCTCCTGCACAAAACATGCCACAGCACACTGACCTGCAAAGCAAAAGGGGAGTTTCCCACAATCTTATTAATCATAAAAGCTTATGACTGTAAGTTAAGCAGAAACGTATGTAAACATCACAGCTTTCTACAGATTATGACTGGAAGATCAAATGTGCCACCAATAGTCCAAGGACAGTTTTGCCGTCCCCTCTGGCAAAGTACCCTCACCCCCCAGAAGTGGTCCCATCACCAGTCACTGATCATAGGAAAAAAATACATATAAGAAGCTAAGAAAAACAGAAGTCAGGTGGAAACCATGTGCTTTATTTCTCACATTAATAAAGTATTTCAAGTCATGAGTGAAGTGAACAATTTGGACTGAAAGCATCTTCCAGAGACTCTCAGCCTCACCTCAACAGAATTAAAGCCAAGAACCCTTCCAGGCTTTTGACCACACTGAGTTTAGTATTAAAACTGTACTCAGATAAGATGCCCTTATTGGTCTGTTCTATACTTTATGTATAACATTTGTTGACTGAAAGAAGCTCAGGTCAAAACAAGTTAGACAATCCTTATTTTATCCCCACATGCTGTGGAATTTAAAGATTTTCCATCACTGGATGGAAAAAAAAAACACCATATTGACTAACACCAAAACTTCACCATGTATTTCAACTGCATTAAAGGATTTCCTAGAGTTTGATTGGACTGAACAGTTGCATGTAGAGAACAGCTGCATCTTTGTTGCAACTGTGTACTTCTCTCAACAGCTTCCATATTCCTCACCCTCTTCATCAAGGATCACAAGGTCAATTATCAATATGAATTTGCAGATGGACTTCTCCTGTGGAAGAGACTAATGTATTCAGCTTCCTTTCCCATCAGGCACCACATATCCACAATTCTGGTTGTAATTTTAGCAGGCCACAATCTTGCCAATAACACCAAACCAAGATGAGTCATTTCTTAACTCCTCTCCCAGTGGTCACACTTTCATCTCTCTACTTGTTCCCTCAGTATTTGCAGCTAGTATTTTCTAGCTTTCTAGAACCTTAAGTAGATGCTTTTCTCCATCTGCAAATGATGACTTTTTTCTTTCCATGTTTCTAAGACCACTCGCACCAACATGGAACTCCAAAACTAAGTCATTTCTATTAAAAGTCGGATTTTTTTTTTTTTTTTTGGTAGCAATGACAACAGAAAAGTTCACTGCTCTAGCTATTGTGTGTCATCTCCAGGTGCAGAGTCAGTAGAGGGAGCACAAGAGCATACAGAAAAGTACTAGCTACAAAAAGTCTTTGAACTTAATGTTCAGTCCTAATTATTAATGCTTTTTTTTTTTTCTTGCATATTACTTACCAGGGCAATATCCACCTCATCAGGTAACAAATGCATAAAGTTAGGCAACGCAATCATAATGCTTTGAGAAAAAGCAGACTCAAAACCAAAAAGTCCAGAAAGTATAGAGCTAGAAAGCTCTCTCTAAGCAAGGAGAAAACCGTCTGTTTCTTAAAATAGAAATCTTAATCCTAATGCTGAATAACTTCCTATTTTCATAACTGCCACAAAGTATTTCTGACCATGTTCAGTACATAACACAATAATAAATTAACAGCATTATTCATCAGGGTTAACCGAGAATTATTAGTTATGATGAGA
This sequence comes from Anseranas semipalmata, assembly GCA_013399115.1. Lineage (NCBI taxonomy): Eukaryota > Metazoa > Chordata > Aves > Anseriformes > Anseranatidae > Anseranas > Anseranas semipalmata. The sequence continues at coordinate 240,070 of VXAA01000632.1, forward strand.
CCTTGGTCTAATTTCTGTTTATTACAGAACAGAAATAAAGACAAACTGCTTGTTCTGGATTCTGCAACCAGACAAATCTCAGCCCAAGTTCATTGAAAGTCTGCTGAAATTCTAGTTTCTCAAGAATTCTTCACATCTGGCTGATGGAAATCTCTGGATTCAGATTGAAAAAATTGAAGTGATTTTTTTTCCTTTTAAAATCAAATCTACGGAAAATTCAATTATTTTTCCTGGTTTTGTCTTGAAATCAAATATTACACTATTTCTAAGTTAGCTTCATTTCAAATTTCAGTTTTAGTTGAACCTCAAAATAAGAAGAGGAGGACAAATCTCTCATTTATTAATGTAAATCCAGAGTAGTCACACTGAGGTTGTTGGTGTTGTTCCAGTGTTATGCCATTTTAAATGAAAACTTTCACTTGAATTTCAAGACTGAGGAAGAAAAAGTAGACTTCCATGAATCCTTATGAACTGCTGAGCTGAACGTTCTTCTCATTGCTGTGCATAAAACTGCACATAAAGTGGGGTACAAATGCCTACTGGAGGACTCAGTGGAGCTTCATGACTAAGTATATGCAAGATGATGCTCTTCCACATCATCTCAAGTTAGTTATGTAAAACACCATTCTTTAGTCAACATTGAAAGTCCTGCAAAGACCTAGTACTCATTATGAACAGGCTTAAAAACAGTGAAATATCCCATTGATATTTAAACTAATAGTTTTATTTTTACTTCCTCTCCAGTCAACCAATTCCTAGTAAAATAGATATGAATATTATTTTGCTTCCTACCTTATAACACATGAAGCATTGAGTGCTATGGTATAGAAGAATAATAGGAATGGAGAAGCAAGAACATAGAAGAGAAATCAAAAAAACAAAAAGTTGGTTTCAAACATTAAGTCTAGTATGCATTAAACCTCTCCAAACTGCTCTGTAGATTCACTTGATTATTTCCTTATACACAAACCAGCTCATACCAAAAGTCCTGGAAAAGATATTAAAAAAATGTTCTTAGTCTTCCCAGCTCTGAAGGATTTTAACCTCGCTACTGAATACATTATCAAAACATTTATTCCTTCCACTCTTAATAGATCATCACAGAATCTGAGCCCAAATACGAGAACTCAAGTATAGGTCTCCTATTAAAGTCCAACCAAACATTCAAAAGAAAAGAAAAAAGAAGTAATAAATCTCCTGGAGTATTTGAATACCTTGGCATTCTCAAAGACCACAGAAGTCCCTAGCAGTATTCCCCAGATTACATCTTTTTTTCATTCATGAATCATTTTCTTTTGCTGTCTAGTTCCCATCTCATGTGAGCTGAGACTAATATTTTCTTATCTAAATTCAAATATTTATTGGTATATATCCAGCAAGCATGAATCCACCAAACTGTCATTAAAGCACTATATTTCTTGCCCTTGTTTAAAGCAGGGACCCTTTCTGAAAGGTCAATATGCATAAACAGTGCATTTGTTGGCTTCCGATTAACTTGATATCACATCTGTACAGCTGCAAGTTATTCATGTAATAGCTAAACTTTGCAAAATCAAGCTTATTATATACATCATATGGGTTATATAAGAAACAACAACAACACTACCTTGTCACATCCAGGTTATTACTTTTAAGTCAAGATTCCTGTGAGGTTAGTCATTATTTTTGGTCCTGGTGGAGATTTGTATCTACAACTATGAGATGCAGAAATGATTCAGGATTATATGTACTTTTGACTTTCTCTATGTCACAGAGAGAGACTAGCACCTGCATGAAACTGACTTTCTGAAGTGAATACCTAAGAGTTTTCTCAAAAAATAAACCCCTCTCAGAGTCCAATTAACACCCAAAATTTGAGACTCAAAGTGATGTAAAATATTTTTTATATGTGGATAAGTGGTTTACATACCAAGTGAAAGCAGAGGAATCTTTATCAATAATTACCTACACTAAACAATATTTCACATTAAAAGAACCAGGTAATTACTAATTCTGAGTTACGGAATATTTTGAAAAAACACCTCTGTGTACAGAACAAACGTCAGTGTCATTTTTACATGCCATAAACTAATATCAAGCTACAGTATGTTTGAAAATATTAAACATTAGCCAAGAACATTGAAGCATCATTGATTATAGCAATATCAAAGTACACGATGCTTTTGTAAAATACATGAAAAATGGCACTAATAAAAGATACAGCTAATCTAACTTTATGGCGACTCAGGGAAATGCACAATGCTGTACTACTGTACTGTCAGGTAATCTACTTCCTCTTTAAATAAATCTAAATATTAAGTCTAGAAAGGATCAACCTGAGAAAAATGCTAAAATATAACTGCTAAAGTTAACACTTACTTAATACTTGCTTTTCTACAAGACTTAAAATGAAAAGGCTTTCCAACTATTATAACATGTACAGTCTTAATCTACATTTCAATAAGATATTTAAAGGCAATGCTGAAACTGTCAAGGACCCTTTCTTAAGCCTGAGAGAGACCTACAAAGGAATGCTGACAATTTCGTTTTCTGTGACACAGAAGTATTATTTTATCAAGAAAATATTATTATATTCATATTCATTTTAGCACTTTCTCTTTACAGGCTCTTTGCAAACCCCAGATGTGTTTGGTGGCACAAATGTTATAGTAACATTTGTGTTGTCAAGAGCCCTTACAATAAAGGTAGATGAAGAGATCAGCATAAACGTACATTCTTCTGACAGAAAGGCTAAAAATGAAACTAGAATGAAATTTCTCAATGAGATACCTGTAAAAATACTCTAAGAATAAAAGAATAGGTTGAATGATACTAACAGCCACAGAAATAGAGGGTTTTTAAAGTATATCTTTGTTAGTTTACATACCTATTGTTAACATTAAATTCCTTTATGCTAAATACACTTTTTGCATTTTCTTTTTTTTTTTTTTTAATCTTGGTTATAGATGCTTTAAATATAGCATGCCAAGCACCTTGTTAAATTAACTCTTTCATTAATAATGTGGGTCCAGTTAAAAAAGCTTTTATTCTTGTGTGAATGTATACATACAGACCATAAACAGTTTCTAATTAGTCACATGTGGATTCAAATGCAGACTTGTATGCTATAAACCAACATTGAAGTGTATAAGAAACTGTCAGTCAGATCAAAAGTCAATCCAAAATCATCCCATTTGCAGAGCTGAGATGCTGTCACAGTTAGTTAGCCATAAATGTTTAAAACAGCAACCAAACTTTTATTCTAATTGAGCATGAGTTGAAAGGCTGCACACTTTGATGTCTTCGCTTTTATCATTTGTATATAGCTTAAAACAGCAGATTTTTTTTCCTTCTCTTAGAAATAGGAGACATTACTTCTTATTGAAAATATACAGGTAGGCCAAGCTGTATTTGTGGAGCCAATGTATGGTTTTCAATCATGCATGTAATCACTTACAGCAATAGTCCTCAAACGTGCAATTACAGTAGTTTCTCATTACTATTTAACCTCTACTTCCTGTCAATTGTTGACCAAATCTTTAAAAAAAACGCATCTTCAGAATATTATCTGGAATGAGATCCTACATCTCTTAGGGAAACTGATCCTGAGGACTTCAACAGTATCGTCATTTTCAATCCTTTAATTTTTTCAGGAGGGGAGAGGGCAGTGGAATCTACTTTCAGGAAGCATATTTGAGCAGATGCCTACAATCTGAGAATATGTTAACTGAAACTTGAGAAGCAGCAACGAAAAGTCCAGATTTAATCTTATTATAGAAACACTGTTAAACAAGGGAAAAAAACAACAAAACAGAAAATGCTGGTCAGATGGTGCAAATGAACCAAAGGAGCCCCTCACCATGGTTTAAAGTGGAGCATGAGTACAGTCAATAAAGTGTGGCTCAGACCACCCCTCCTCTTTTGGAGGAGAAAAACTCTGGCAAAAAGAAGTTTGCTATGTAATATTCCCACCTCTGCCTTCACTGTGGCGTAGTAGGATCTAACCAAAAACCCACAAAAACTGTCTTATCTTCAATAGACACTACAGCATTCCTCAAACCCATTGCCTGTCTAACAGCCTTTCCCTACTCTGCATAACTCAGGGGTTAAGCTTAAGGCTGCTATTTATAGGCTGAGGTTGGGCAATATCCCTACACTTGCATCATCTGCCAATAAGACAATGCTGGACCTGTACCTACGCATACAGACCTGGATTCATTTCTCTACTGGTAGCATGCAAGCCTCTATCACAAACTGCCAACACCTACATGCTCATGAAGAGAAAGGGAGGTGAAGGGCAGCAAGGAGACCATGCTCCTCCATGATGTCTGCTGTCTCCTCCGTCCCTGTAGTGAACAGCTCCTTCATGGTCAGCATCTACAGACAGCTCAGTGCTCACATGCACACAGCTGTCTCCCTCCCACACATAGGTATCACAATTTTAGCCTTGTTGTAGTTGCATCTGTTGGAACAAGCCCACACAGATAAATTCACTGGGAGCTACCCATGGCCAAGTGGCTTTAATTATCATTGAATAACAGCAACAGGACAGAGAAGCTGGCTAACGAGCCACACCTCTTGTGAACTGGCTGCTCATACTTTCTGCAGCACTGTCTAGCCTGCTGTAACATCACACCCCTGGGCATGGCACTGCAAAGGCCATCCCTGAGGACAGCCATCCTCCTCCTCCCTCTGTGAAAGTTCCTGCTCCCCAAGAAATTCACCACTCTTGTGGTTCAGCATTTGTTTAAACCCCAGCTCTTTCTCCTGAGCCAACTTTCCTACATAGCACTAACAGGAATTTATTGCAACCTGAGAAAACCACTTCAGCATCCTTCTCTGTGAAAGAAGGGAGAGGAAGCAGTGAATGAGCTAGCCTTCATTCTTCATGGAAGGCACTTGACAATGCAACAGCTTCTCTTTACAAAGATTACTATAAAGTCTCTATGAACCCAAAGGTTGTAGTTAAGACCAAGAAATCTTGATGTCAGGGACTGTACAAAAACACACCAAGGCACAAATTCAAGTTTCAAGTTCCTAACAAAATATTCAAAAGGAATGAGAAAATTATGACATTTTCCAGATAAAGAACAGAGAAAAGAGACTGATTTTGTTCTCACCTTTTTAATTTAAGCAATAGTGTAACCTCATTGTTTCCAACATGAGATAACCTTTGATGGTTTGTCCAAGGACACCCCAGATATCTGTGGCAAAGCTGGGAACTCCACACAGCCAGGGGTTCATTCATAACACCATCCTAATACCCATGAACAGTCAGCCAAAAGGTGATTAGAGAGAAAGTATCCTCAGACATTCACATTGAAATAGTGCCCAGCATATTCCCTCCAGAGATACTGTGTCTGGGATTTCTGCTCTCCCTGCCTCGCTGGAGAAGATGCCAGATGTACTGGGCACGCAGTGGCAGTGGGGAAGGTAGTTGTTCATACAACTTAGCTGCAGTTTGAAATTTAAAAAAGGCTGCAGGATCGGTGGGAACAGGGTATCTAGCAGTGATTGTGGCCATTATTTTTCTCTTTTATACTGATACCTTTTAAACTATGCTTGAGATCTTTGTTGTTGTTGTCTAGTACCCTGTGGCACTGGCCTGGTGTGATGAGACTTCAGCAAGATACAGCACATAAAAGCATACACTGCAAGTGTGACAAATTGCAATGACAAGGTTGGGTTGGAGGTAACTTGTGAATGATCTAGTGAATTGAAAATGCCTGCGTGCTCTGCCTAGTAGCAGTGAAAAGAGAATATGGGCAGTGCCAGTTGCGTGCTGCAGGCAGGAGCCTTGCTGAGAACACAGGAGAAACACACCATACCTTATTAACACGCCCAGCTTCTCAACGAGCTCTTTAGAAAACAAATATATAGCATCAGCAATCAACCATATTATTATTAATAATGCAGTTAAAATGTGTGGAGGAGGTGAATTTGGTATGAATCCAGCATCTGAATTATGTACTATTAAAATGAAAATCTCTGCTTAGGTACCCAGAGAACACAGACATTGCTATAAAAACCCAATACACAGCATACAAAGGCATGCAACTAACTAAAACCCATCTCAAGTCATGAATAAAAACAATGCAATAATTTTTTGCACTCTGGAGCATCTTTCATCCATGGTTCAAAAATCATTCTGCACACATTCCCTGGTAAATACAGCAACTTAGCAAGATAAATGAGGAGCAGTATCCTGGTTTTCAGGATGGGAAACCAAGTCAAAAATAATCCAGCATCTGAACACCAGTGAAATAGTATTAATCAGAGTACATTATAAAATGTCGTATCAGGCTAGTATGCCAGATTAGTGTACCCTTTGGGAAAGCTGTGCATCTCTTTGGTTCCTGTCCTCCTGAAGAGGAATGCTGAAGTCCCTTACCTCTCCCTAAGCCAACAAAGTGGTAGATGTTGAGCTATCATATACACTCTTCCATTATATATCTTTCATTTTATCTTCACCACTTTATCCTTTTCTTTATCTGCATAAACCTACAAGAGTAACACTGTACAGCATCTGTGATTAGACACATCCCAGCTAGTTTAAATCAAAGCTTAAATTATCATCATAGACCTCGATGACACAGTGTGATAGACACCTAAATTCACAGAAAAGCACACAACTTTTCTTACGACGGTTAAATCCCTACAAATTTAGTCAAAATTTATAAGCTAAAGCACAAATACAGTCACGGTGCTCCACTGTTTGCCCCAAAATTTTAAGTTACAACAGCATGGTATAATATAAGGCTTACACGTTACTACCTTTATAACTCACATAGATCTTTTCTTTATAGTGTGGCATAGAATCACAGAATATCCTGAGTTGGAAGGGATCCACAAAGATTATGGAGTCCAACTCCTGGGTCTGCACAGGACCACCTAAAAATTAAACCCTATGTCTGAGTGTTGTCCAAATGCTTCTTGAACTCTGTCAGGCTCAGTGCCGTGACCACTGCCCTAGGGAGCCTGTTCCAGTGTTTAACCACCTTCTCAGTGAAGAACCTTTTCCTAATATTTGATTTTTAACTTATTGCACCACTGCAATACTTCAGATATTTTTCAATAAATATCAAAGTATAAAAATGAGAAATCGAAAATTTCTTTTGACAAGCTTTCCCTGGAAAACAGAGTACTGCAACTCCAAGGAAGATCTGGTATTTAACAACAACCTAGTTTCCTGTTTGTGTGTTATATGTTCCCAAAGTTATTCAACACCTTTACATTCCTTCCACCCAACAACCAATATGACAGTATCCTTCTTAAAACTTAAATACTATAGCTTTTCCTCTAACCACTACTGTGGATTATTTCCAGACATTATCATAACAACTCACTGTAGACTGGAAGCTTCAATGTACTTTACCCCTAGTCTTTTTTCCACTGTTGCTGATAACCTCATCCAAATATGGGATGTACCTTTGCTTGTGAAAACCAGTGTTTCATTAACTCTGCTCGGGTTTTTATAATGAATACATGAGAAGCAAGTCTACTCATTTTCAACATTAAATATGTTGTTTAAAATCTGTTTTGAATACTATTCACCTAAAACTTGTAATTTGTAAATGATGGCCAAATAATTATTCCATAGAGTGGTTGCCCTTAAAAACACTATAATAGTTACCAAACAGTTATTGCTGTTTTTTTCCTTGATCTAGAGTGAAATTTTGTACTTCATGATAAATTAGAGGAAAAAAAAA
>VXAA01000632.1:247807-284390 GCA_013399115.1 Anseranas semipalmata
AAAAAAAACAACTTGGAGCTCTTTATTTCTTGAGGTACTTTAAGACAAGCAGCTTTCTTTTTCCATGTGCAGTTTACATTTCCTTCCTTCCCTGTCATGGAACGTGGGGCCCTCATCTTCACATAGACATTTTTGCGGGAGCAAAATATGCAGTTCTGTATCACATTGATACTTCAGCTAGGTATTCACTTTCCACACAGCTTGACTAACAGAGAAGAGAGCATTGTGGACACTAACCAAAGGAAGTGTAAAGAATTTAAATTCGTTGCCCTGGGTGGATAATGTTCTGAAGGCTACAACAGCCTTAGTCTTATTTTCCATGTTAGGTCTAAATGGTCAGTAGTGACAAATGGAAGTAGAGTCAAAAAATATCTATTATCACTGAAGAATAAGATCTGCAACTGAGCATCACACCCTTCTTTACAGGAGGGGATGCACCTTTCAGAGGCTCCAGAAGCATCTTACCACATGCATCACTCTGTTTTAGTTTGCTCAAGGTGCACAGTGTATTTGGCCAGGTCATCAGCTGAAACAACAGACCTACATTTCTGAACAAGGGTGCTACATCCCACAAAAAAAATGGTTTGATTTGGGAAATAAACAGAAAGTGAATGGGACTGCACAGAACGAAAAACAAGAAAGTGTGAAATCTTTCATTTACTTCTCCAGCAGAAACCACCTACAACAACCTTCAAGATCAGAAGACAGTACCAAGGCCAGAATATCAATCCCTTTGATTATCTGGGTAGTAGTTACCCAGCTGGAAGAAATACATTCTATTTTTTGAGGAAAGACAAAACAAAGAAAAAAAAAAACATTCTTCCAATATTCCTAGAGCTGACTGAATCTAATGTAAGTACATATATTTTTTTCTTTAACATAGTTCAAATTGACCTAAATAAATCACTGATTTACTGTTTCCCAAATCTAAACCTTTACAGATTTCTAGATTTATCTAGACTTTTTTTTTAATCCAACCCGTCCCTATGGGGGTAAACCCTCCCATTTATTCAAAAAATTCTGACTTATAAATTGCTGCAAAACCAACAGTATTTGTTTCCACCTCTTTGTTATTATAAGCCAAGATCTCATTCCTGTTGATTAATGATGCTAACCAATGGCCACTGACATCTGATTACCATCAAGAATGTGCTTTCTCTATTAAAAAATTGGCTAATACTTTAACAGAAACATTATTCAGAAGTTATACTCCCATATCTTAAAATTCAAAGTATTCTGTCAGGCTGAAAGTGAGAGAAAAACATGTTTTTCCCCCCTTTGCTTTTCATATAGCTGATGAAAAGAAAAATGTTCCCAGTTTTGCTGTGCATTTTGCTGTAAATTTGTCACACATCTCTAATCATTTCCACTAAATGTGGTTACTAGCTTCAGTGACAGTTTTGTTGGGAGGAAATCACAATCCTTAAAAAAAGTGCACATTTTTATTAGTTTCTTTTTGAAAATTGTTATCATTGCTGCAAATATGTCTCCATTGGAGAAGTGGAACACTAAGGAAGCCATCGCAAGGAGGAGGATGTGAGGCATCTTATCACAGCAACGAGTGGGAGTGCATTTCCTTGTAGTTGCTGTAATAGTAGTGGTAATTTTTTACTAAAAAGCCATAATGATAACATCTAGGAAATGGCACAGTGCTCCCTGAAAAGTAACATGAATATTCCAGAGCTGGATGATAACCAGCTGCAAACAAATTAATTCATAAAAATTATATAGCTACACTTTGCATTGCTTTAAAGATAAATAGGTGAAGGAAGCTTCAAAACAGGATTTTTGAGCTGGCTTCCCCCCCCCCNCGAAGAAGGAAGATCTTAGCAAAGGGGAAACTCCAGAACTGCCATTCCAAGTGTTTTGTTTTTCAAAATGTATTTGATTGAGGACAAAAGGAAGATGAGGAAAGTCTAACTGGAGTTTTCAAGTAAAAAGGGATGACTGAGAGGACAGAATTTTGGTTGAAGGTTTCCGTTACATGCTGTACATAAAGTCTCCAGGCAGAACGAGCCAAAATGCTGAACTCGATCAATGCCATTCATTCAAAAGCCAGAATGTGACAGTGAGAGACTGTGGGAAGCAGCCTAACACAAATGGAAAATTTGCAAGTGAAGAACTATAATAATCGTCTCCCATAACAATCAGGTCAGGTTTCGAGCTCCCCCCATGCTGGGTACAGTTTAGCTGGCACATTTTGTTCAGGATACTTCAGAGAAGGACTAGAAATTTGCTGCTATGATAAATAGGTTAGGTTACTCAGACTAAAGCGTGGACAAACAGCAGCAAGAGTCTCAGTGAACTCCACTGACTGTCCCATATCTAGGAAAGAACTTGGACAGGTATAGAAAATGTCTTTTAATTACTTCCACAGCTGCTGCAAATCAGAAGTCTGCTGTTGAATTCAGTATAGTGTAGCAATTCCCCAGCTGGGAAGATCAACTCTTACACTCCCCAGGCACATGCCTCTGTGCAACAGAACAGATCTATCACAGGCCTTCAGCATCCTTGTATCAAGGGCAGAAGACCTAAGGTTCAACCACCCCAGCAGGTTACCACGCCAACTAGATTCAAGTTTACTACAGGTTAGCTATCCATCCCTGCAGTAGCAGCCCAGGTGCACCTCTTACCATGGTCTGTAGCAGCTGATCCCACTTTCAGGGACCTACCACAGAAAGGTTAAAATTTTTCAGGTTCACTTGCTAGCCCACCTTAATCTAAGAAGTTTACATTGCCAAAACCTTTACAGTTCCTACTACCACATGCCTCCTTCCCTAGCCAAAGCTCAGCAACAGAAATACTTATTATCACAAACTCACAGTTTCAACTACTCAGATTCATTCCCTTGGTATCAACCAGCTCTTGGACTAGTTGATCTCTACTGAAAAAGTCCATTTATGCTGGCAGTAGTACTAAAGCAGCCTGCTTTGAAAGCTAAACCAGTGGTTTAGAGCTCCAGTAGACTCCTGATGCTTCCCATGACTGTTAACTTTCACCACATACTTGTGTGGTGCTTCATCATGTTCAAGAAGACATGACCCAAAAGTAATCCCTCCTATTGTCAAGCTTTACATCTTCCTATATTGTTGCAGTTTCCCTGTCTCTGTCACAGCACAGCTTTTGTTCTGTTCGCTGTTGGTAAAACAAAATCTAGACATAACATTATTTCCCTGTTAAACTACTATTTAAAAAACTTTGAGAAATTCAGATTTTACTTTTTTTTTTCCAGTAACCATTTGATTTTAATGTCTTTTTCCTTTAAATGATTAGCAGTAACTAACACTATTAAACACACAGCCATCACAAAATGTGCAAATTCATGCCTCGATTTGATCCATCATTACATTACCACTTGTGTCATATCCAGCAAAACCAGATTAAATGTACATTAATACACTCACCCATGTCAAAGCAGTCTACCACAGGAAAATGAAAATAAGTCTGGAAGCGCAGTACTTTTTTCTTTTATTTTTTGGCAGGGCAAATAAAATTAATTTGCTACAAAGACCAGTTTTCCCAGATCTTCAGCTCCACACCCAAAGCTGTCTTGATTCCATTTGTACCTTCGGCTGTACACTCATACCTACGTTAAGAGCTGCAAGAATAGCTCTAATATCACCATTTTCATTGGATTCGGTGAAAACGTCTTTGACACTTCAGTATCTCAATTGGTAAACTTCAGCTCACAATCAATATATGATCCTCTAAAGGGACACATCACAGAGAAACCCCTAGAAAGCACTTAGGAGCAGCCCAGCCAACAGTGCCAGCACATGGGTGTCCCAGGGACACACAGCAGGACAGAGAGGTGACACAGGAGAAGACAGAGACTAAACTCAGTGATGGAAAGGAAACTTCCTAAAAAGCATCTTAAATCTCCACACAGAATTTACTACAACTCAAAAGGCCATTTACTTAGCCAAAACCAAGCCTAGAAGCAAGGAACAGCCCTCAGGCTCACACCAAGCAATCATATCTGCCTTCTATGGCTGTTACAGGTTTTCTCCCACTTACAATTATCTTCATTTTTATTCCAGTAAAACCTGGCTTTGCTGAATTTAAGGCCCACAGACCACAACAAGGAAGATACCTGGACAAACTCACCACACAACTCTGACTGACTCAGGGCCATAACACAGCCTCACACCTCTTCATTTTTTTTATTAACACCATAAATACTTAATATAAATCCTCCAGATCATGGACAGAAAACACACTGAACTCTGCATCACACACCAAAACCATCAAATAGCCAAAAGCCACACTGCACTTACCTTGATGAGCCATGGAGCTAAATGTGACACTCAGAAGCAGGAGCTGGTAGTGGCTCTGTATAACACCGTCACACAAGCATTGAGGGGAGGGTGCACCAATGTACAGTACAGCTTCACAGCCATCCAGAAGGACCACACACAGCACTAGCTCCTTCTACTATGTCCAGGCAACATGAACTGTGGGAGGTGATGGCCCACCCCCAGCCCCAGGTGCTGCTCATCACCAATCACTCCCTCAGGTGAGCAACACCACCCATGAGCTCTTCCCTCTGAGTTACTCAATGTTGAGCACCAGGCTTTACTAACCACATTTTTAATTCTATCAGCAACCAGCAAATGTCCTTCAGGTGTCTATACAGCTTGAGAGGACTATAATCACCTTAGTTGGAAAAACAAAATATTTTCACATTCTGTTGGTTTTTTATTGTTTTCCACTAACAATGACCTACTTAAAAACAAGAATATTCTTGTGTGTGTGTGTGTGTGTGTGTGAGTGTGAGTGTGAGTGATCAAAGAAACAAATCCAAAAGCTTTGCCTATTCACTTTTAGCCTGATTTGTGGTTGTACAGAAAGGTGTGTACACAGCATAACTGTGGAAGTGATCCCTTTCTCAACAAAGCACTGGAAAGGGTTTTCTGCTGTGCATATCCAGCTCTGGGGTTCACACTTCAAAATGGAGGAGTGGAAGTCGCAAAAATTTTGAGGTGGGGACCACAGAAATGACCCCACAGCTGAGTAGTCAGGACCTCAGGCTCTTCATTAGTCCTGGAGAGGACAGGGAGATGATGGGAGCACGGTAAACCTATGTGTTAAAAATATTTCTGCTACAGTGGAGGGATATAGCCTCCACAGCAAAAGCATGATATGGTGGCTGAAAATTCAGCAATGAAGCTTGAATTGAGACGCAATTTTCTCTTGCTGCCTTCTCTCTATCTCCTCTGGACACCTTCCCCAGAAATGCTCTTTGTTGCTAGTTCAGCTAGCAAAGGAAAACAGAAATCCTCCCTGCAGGCTGGCACCCTCTACTCACTAGCTGGGGAGCACACAGATGATGGTCCAACTCATCGCTGCTGTGTGCAGGCCTCACTTGGTTATTTCTTCCCCAGGCTAGGTCCCTGATTATTTTTCTCCGTTTAGTCCAGCAACTCTGGTTCTATGTGATGAAGAATTTCTTGCAAAATCTATATGTGTCACCAAAATACTTTTTATAATACTTTACAATACCTTTAGGGGTTAAAGTGTCTTTTATTTTCCTTTATTATTTTCCTCAAGTGCTGATTCACAACCCAAATTATTTCTTTATGGAAATGTGTTCTTGTAGGGACTGCTAAATGTGTACAAGTACACAGTCACCTGCCAGATCCCTGCTGTCCCTATAAGCAATCCCTTCTCTCAGATTGACAGTCAGTGATTTGCTTTTCTAACAACAAAGCTCCCATAATGAACTCCTTTGAACAAATAATCATATAATAATCACTATATCATCCATTGCACTTCTGGCATAGTCTTCATACACCAAGGATTACCCATATTTGACCAATTGTCATAGTATGTACATTCCCCATGTCTTTGTCTGTCTCAGCTCGACCTTTGAGCTGAGTTTTGAGAGCTCTCTGGTCCAGAAGCATTCTTCATATCCCTCCCAAGGATAAGTTTGATTTCCTTTGCTTAGGAAATTTTAACATTTTCAAAAGCTAATTCCAAATGTTCTGTTTGCTTTTTTGTGTGTGTTTTTGGATGGTGTCAGTCTGGTACTTTTATGAGTCAGATCCCCATAATTGCAAAGTGCAATTAGCACTGTTAAAAGCATCCATAGTTTCACTATATTTTTGTGCCTCAGATTAAAGACATATTTCTCATATACTCTATTTTTACCTGGCATGTTACACTGAAATCTCTGTAACACAGTTCCATGATTATCTTCCTTCGAACCAAGTAAAAACCATCAAAAATGTACGTTTCAGATCTTATCATCATAAATAAAGTGGCTTTAATTCCCTTCCTTTTCATTATACTCACTCCTAACATACAGTGTTCAGTAATGCTGAATCACCTGTCTTGAAAAAGGTTTGCTATTTGGTGATGCATCTTCCTTTGCCCACCAGAACCTCTTTTCCTTTTGTTCATCCCTCCCACAACTTATTGCTCTGCAAAGCGAAAACACTTAAAATACAATTCCAAATATCACAAAGGCAGCCCAGGATAAGCTTGGCTTTTCTCCATAGGAACAGGACTTAATTCCCTGTTAGGATATGCTGATGTGAAACTGATACATGAAAACAGCAGACAGGTTTTAAGCTCCATCTTCCAGCTTTTCTGATGTTCCTCAGGTGAGTCCTACAGGAAAAAAAAAAAAAAAAAAAAAAAAAAGAAGGAAGAAGAAAAAAAAGNGAAAGAAAGAAAGAAAAAAAAAAAGTGGAGTGAGATGTCAGAAACAAACCAGGCACAAAGCCATCAGCCTGATGATGGGGCTGGCCAAGTCCAGCCTGGTCCTAGTCTCCTCATCGACCACAACACCACCAAGCGCCTGGATTGCCTCCCTCCTCTAGGAGTGAGACCATAGCAAGGGTCACCCAGTCCCTGCATTGTCTCTATTCAGGCTTAGTGCAATACAATTGATAAACCAGACTTGCAAATTCCCAGGGCTGCTTTAAAGATTTGGTTTCATCCTTAAATGTAGACTGTGCCTGAACATGACCAGTAACAGGTAGGTGCATGCTGCTAAACAGGCTTTTAACCTGCAAAGCCCTATTAGATTCTTTCAAATTCTCACTCAAGCATTGGTTTTTGTCAAGTGTTTGCATGTTTAAGTGAAGGATATAAAGAAGAAAAAATCTTAAAAAACTAATCTGGAAAGTCTATTAGCTTGCTCTACAGATGCTTACTTTTTTGTTATTAATCTTTTTTCTAAAAGATTTTCTGAAATTTTCTAAAAGGTAAAGTGGGAAATTAAACACAAAAATGTAAATAGCAATGCACAGCTATAAAGACATGTCCTTTGAAAAAAACATCCCACTATTCACCCATTTATCAAGGATACTAGTAAGGTACAAAGCAGACGGATAATAAAAGGACACCACTTAACCACTTAGCTAATCTGTCCAAATTGGAAAGAAGATTCAGACTGAGAGGTACTATTTAAATAAAGGAATATGCACCATGTGGTTCAAAGCATTGTTAGAAATGCTAATATTCTAATAAATAGATATATCCCATCTCACATTCCTTTGGATTTAAAGCTTTACAGTATTATAATATGCTAAGTTAAATATACAGGGCCACAGTCACAAATGGCTGTGCAAATTACACATTGGTGAGTGTGCAAGCTCCACTAACTTGCAGCAGAGAAGGCAAAGTACAGGGCCAGGAACCACATTACAATAGGGAGTAGCTGGGTAGGAGCAATAGAAAATAAATAAAATTATGTAAATGAATGCTATGCAAATTTGCCACATCTTTTTAAAAGGCAGTGAATTGCACGTTATCTATTTCTCAACACAAATAATTGTCAAGATCCTGGGTATACTATATTCAAGGGGCTGGTGGTGGGTGAATAAATATCAGGGCTGATTATTTGACTGATTCTAGGATTTAAGTGGTTTTTCAGGTAAACAAGACCAATGCCTGGAGCAAAACACCATAGTGATATGGCCAAAAGAGTGCACAGATAGGTGTCATACAATGACATTCGATTAAAGATGGTTGAATACATTTTTCAATTACTTTTTTAAAACTGTAACTGGAAATCTTGGTTTTCATTGAAATGCACTTGTAAATTAGAAGCACACATCTTGAAGAATATTTTATTGTTTGGTCACAAACACTGTGAGTAATGAGAAGCTATTTCCTGACCAGCTCCCCACTGCGTAATGAGTTGAACAATGGCTATTCCATGAAGAAACCAAGATGATGGGAAGAAAACAAATCTTCCAAGAACTCCTGTCAATCATCTGCTGACTGTGGTGTAAAACGTTGACCACTGAGGCCAGAATTCAATTCAATAAATTAAAAGAACTGAGCAAATTATTTCATTCTTCTTAAAGGCACAAAGTCAGGAAATGCAAGACAGCTATCCATGTCGTAGCAGTGTGCAAATATGTTACACAACCCAAAAGCACTCCATCTCCTCCCAGTCAACAATGCAACGTGTGCCATGGTGGACTTATACTTCGAAGGCTCCTTGTCTCTCCCTGTTTGTGAGTTCCTTATAATGCAGCACTGGCTCTGTATTAAGACCTGGAAATGGTAGAGTTTGCAGTGGATCCTTCAAGCTTCTGTTCAAAACCACAACGCTCAGGTTATATTTTACATCATTAACTGCATTGCTCTTCATCATCTGCAGTTTCCTGACTGTGCTGTAATATTATATATTTATACGCACACACATACATATGTAATGTATACAGACATATACACAACCCTAGATGTTTACAGGAGGATTTTGTTTCCTTTGCTTGAAGTGAGCATCACACAAGTACCTTAGGGCTCAGCCATGGTTCTTTTCATTTGCGGTGCCACAGCGTGTAGGTACGTCTGACCGCGAACCCAACATGTTCCCATCACTGGGGACGGCAGGTTCTTTCGTCTTCCTAATGGACATTCCTCTATGAATGTCTGTGGCCTACCTGACTATAATCCTTTAAATTTTAATTCACTTTACATTTAGACGAGTCATAAATACCATTTAGGTACCAATATTCTGCTTTATGCAATCCCTAAGGTGGTGCTTTTATTTTAATGAAGCCATTTGCAACTTAAGAGGAAAAAATATTCCATCTTTGATTGAATATATTTGTCAGTTTTATTCCCGACTGACATTTTTATGTGAAAACTTGAATAAAACTAAGGGATAGCTGCTTACCAACTGGGATAAAAGTTTCAGTGTGTTTTTGCCTTCAAAATTAACTGAATAAATGGTCTTTGAAATTCATTTTGAAAACATCAAAGTTAACCTCATCTATAATCAAAAATAAATTCCAGAATTAATTACAAATGAAAAATTTCCTTGGTTATTCACTACTTTAGAAAAAACTATACAACAGCAGATAACAAACCTTTCCATTAAAAATATTATTTTTAGTATCAGAGAATGACAGTGACTTAATGCAATTCTACTGTTATATGAGAAGCCAAATATTGGAGGTGTTCTAATATTATTTGTTTTCTCAGTTTTTGTATCGTGCGGTAATTACTTTCTAGTAAGCATGTGTCATTTCAATAGATGAGACTGTGTGTTTAAGTGATGCTGGTTTTGCTTAATGTGGTGATACAAAAAAATAAATAAATAAAAAAAATAAGAAGGAGAACTAAGGCAATTTCACATAACTGAGAGTAAAGTTCCTAACTTGAATCTGCATAATGCTCTCTTTCTGGATAATTTGCTGTTCCTTTTTCTATAGCTCTGGTGCAATGGGAATTACCATAGGAAAGTGCCCTCCCCTTGTGCAGAACAGGAAGAGGTTGCCTTGTGTTTAAGGTCTCTCTGTATCAGAGTAAATAGGATTTTACCACATCAATACCATTGCTGATCAATATGAGAATTTTTATATTAGGGGAAACTGTAATACTTCATCTAATCATATTTAGAATTATCCAGATTATCATTAAAAATGATTTTAAACAGAAATTATCACAATACTCAGGCCTGTTCTGCCTGATGCTCCTGCTGTAGAGGTAACTCAGTCCAAAACACCTTGCACTTCAGGTGCCTTCTGATTCCAGCTCATTCCCAAGACATGAGTCGCATGGTTTTTGTATGGGCGTATGGCAGGCAGGGCACTCAGGGTACCTGGTGAGCGACTCTGCAAAACACTGCTGATATTAGGGCAAACACAAATCACACTGAAACAACAAAAATAAGAAATTCGGATTTTCAGTCTCCTCAAAAACGTAATGAACTGTCTCCTTACACAATAAAAAGTGCAGCAACAGAAAATGTTTTCTCCCAAAAATGTTGAAAAGCATCAGAAATATTTAAAGACAATTCAAGCTTTAGTTTTATCCTCATAAAATTTCACTGAGACAGGTAAATGGCATTATTGCCTTTTTATAGGGACAATAATGTCCCACTAGGCAGGGAGCTACCTAGCTCCTGCTGAAGTCCATCTGAATTAAACATCTGGAAATAATACAAATACTTAATATTATGCATAAACCAGATCACAGCACTCCAGCAGTAGGGAAACCTTGCCTATCTCAAGGTAAAAAACACCCTAGCAAGGAAGCGGTGCTCCAGAGTTAGAGTTATTAACTCATAAAGAGTTATGATGAGAGTTATTAACTCAGAAAGTTAATAATATTAACAATTGTCTAGTCCTTAATAAAAAATCTTTTTTTTTCTTTTTTACATGCGTAATAAACTTTTACAAATATTTTAAGTCTGTTTTATAAAAGTTATAGTAATGCTAACATAAGTTTCCTTCAATACTGACTACTTTAATACCTGACTACTTTTTCATTTGGCTGTACATAGGTGATTTATATAACCTTGCAAAATTATTTCAGGTCAGTCTTTGTATGCTAACCTAGCCACTTATTGATACTTGTGGATTTGTGTGCAAGTATGTGTTTCAACTAAATATATACTGCAGTTATTTTCATAAATGCTGCAAAAAATACTGGTGTAAATGTCTAAATATGCACATTTGAATATCTGTCCAGCCTGGTCCAGACTTCTGGTTTCATCCTGACCCTGTCCAGTGGCCTTTCCTTATCTTTTGGGAAGAGACAATGCTATGAAAACTGAACACCTCTTACTCAGCCAAAAGGTTAAGAATGAGAACCAAATTATATCAATTTCCATGGTGGTACCAAGTCTGAGTTCTGTCCCTTGAGATTGGCGAAGCTGGATTTGGCCAATGTGACCACAGCACCACCCATCACTGTCTTGTTTTCTGTCCTTAGCCGTTGCAATGGAAAGGAAGGTTAATGTTACTAATTACCTGCTTCAGGAAACACCTATGAAAGTCCTTGGCTTTAGCAATAGAAAACTGATTCTATGTAGTCTACCACATTTGGTTTGATCCACAGCTCCTGAAGTCAGTGGGAAAAAATGCAATTAATGTCCAAGTAATTGATGGATTGGGGTTAGTACTCCAGTTTTCTGCATATTCAGTTGTCTACTTTTTCTGCTTGGCCAAAATTGTTAAAGGTTTGTTTTTAATTAATTGACTACTAATGAATAGTGCCGAATTCACAAGAATGAAATCCTCCTTCTGCCACAGATTCCTGAATGCCATAGCATCCCCACAGGCCTGAGTTCTCAGGAGGCACAGCTCTGCACCCGGGGCTGTGTGGGCACTGAGGTTTCTGGTCAGGCTGCAGGCTAGTCGTGCTGCTGTCAACATTTAAAGTGAATACAAAAGTCTCTAGCAAAGAGATTTAGGTCAGTATTTACATATTTGTCCAGTGACATTATGGGTGCTGTCAGCTAATACAACAAATGCATTTGTTGTTTTGATTGTTTATATTTCGGTTGCTTAGGGTTTTAGTTCTGTTTAGATTGTTGATATCTAGCAATACATATGCTTGGAATAAGGGCAAAGTCAAGGTCAGTGCACTGGCAGATCCACTTCAGACCTTGCAGTCTGGATGAGGAGTTGCTGGATACTCTTGGGGCAGTTCCTACACCGACGAATGTGCTCAGGAACAGTTTCTCTCACTACTAGTGAGAGTCTAAGTTCTCAACAAGCAAATATTGTTGAATGGTTAGACCAGACAGAAGGTTACATAATATATATATATATAGTATAATATAGATTTTAACTACTATTGCAAAATAACTAATGCAAAAATGCTAGGCAGCTCTAAGAAAATACTGAAGTGTTCCTGCATATTCTCATTAGTCAGCCCTCCCCAAGACCCCCAAAAATATTTATAACAGTAATTATTAGTGTACATCATAGGTGGTGATGTAGGGTGGATTTTTTTATATTACATGTTTTCCTCTGCTACAAGCTAGATTTAAAGACGCAGCTGATTTCCTATAAGAACAGGCATATCAAGTTCAGTAGCAAGCCTCAAGCCATTACAGTGAGGAAAGCATAGCTAATTATCCCTACTTTATGGGTAAAATGAGACACAGCCAGGGTAACCAGACTTGCCCAAAATCACTCTACCTGGCAGGGGCGAAGGTGTAGCTGGGCACTTCAGTATGAAGCCAACACTTTATGCAGTAAATAGTACTGTCCACCTCATTCGTTTAAACATTTATCAGGTTTATGCATTATCATATCGTAAAGATGTTTACAAGAGTGGATGGGATGGTACAGTATATATAGGACTCTGGCCTGTGGCCAGAAGCTCTGAATTACACTTTTTCTTGGCTGCACCACTCACATTCAGTCTTAGACCAAACCTGAGCTAATAACAGATCACAGATATCTGTGCCAGGTGCTGAAATGATCAATTATTTTTCCAAGAATAATCACATAAGTACAGTTAAAAATCGCAGAAATGTGGTGTCTGGCCATTGAACAGACACGCAGATTTTGATAAATACTTCCTAGGCCATCTTTCCCATACACTGCAACTCCAAACATTCTGAGAAAACTGCATTTAAAAAAAATCATAGTATGAGCCGCTCAGTGCCGTATCTCATCTCTGTGACTTCTTGCAATTTCCTATTTGCAATTGGAATTGAGTAAGAACAGCAGGTTTTGGTTCTTCATGTCTTACTAAAGACTCAGATAAGTAACCATGGACTGGGGCTGGTTATGTCAGTGATAAACATTTTTGCTTTGAAATCTGATCAAGCAAAGAGTGCAACCACTAAGACCTGAAACCACTCTTAGATCCATGGTTATTCTGGTCATCTCCTAATTTATATGAATTTATAGCATAGTTTTCTCCAACTTTTCTTTTTTGGTTCCAATTTGTCTATTTTATTTTCTTGATTTGTAATCCTCATAATTCTTTTTTTACTGCTGCTATGCATAAGGATGAAAATTTAAGAGCTTTTTCATACTCTGAAAGCTCTTTTGTGTTCAGTAAGGCAGCAACTTTTTACTTATCGAACCATTTCTCTTTCTGTACTTGAGCATGTGGATCATTATTCTACATTGTGTGCATTCTGTTGCATTTCATCAAAGTCTTGGTTCTGACTGTACTGTAACCTCTTCTGAGCTTGGACATTATTTCTCTGCTATCGTAACCTGTTTTTGCATAAGATCTTAGTCCAAGCGGTCAATCTTCCACTTATGCCCATGCTGTCCTTCTTCAGAGTTTCAGAGTTTAAGGACAAAAGTAAACTTAATATCTTTTCTAACCTCCTAAAGACTGCAGACCACCCACTTACTTACTTACCCACTGGATGCCCAAATATGGCTACCAAGAATTTGGGTTAGAAGGAAAAAATTAGGCGCCATAAAACTAAACCATTATGTGACAAACAAGTTGTCAATAATCACAAAGAAAATCCATATGATGGCCTACAAGAGAAGATAGTTGTACTATGGGGTTCTGACACATTCTAAAGAGGAGGCATGAAAGATGGCTCCGTAGCAAAGAACATAAGAGAAAAGGTGCACTTTTACCAGTTTAATTTTTAAATGGGCATTTTCATCCTCCAAATTAATATTATCTCCCCCCAACATGCACTTGAGCACCACCATGCTGCTTGTACGTAATGATAGTTTAACATTTCTCAAAAGACTATTCACCATGAGTAATATCAAATAGACACACACACAACGCTGTCATCCCCAAAGTCTACTTTATCTGTCCTACACAAAATTAACAGGGTGTCTGAGTGCACTGCAACATGCATGTCACATCACATCCTTTGAAAGCAAGAAAGTGGAGTAGAAATCCATACTCAGAAGTTCAGTCACCTCAGATCTTAACAAACATCTTTCCCAATTTCTGCCTACAGCAGACTTCCTCTGACATAAGACCCTGTGCTTTAGAAAATGTGAAAAATGAAAAAGAAGAAGAAATGAGAACTTAATGGGAACCTGCCTAGAAGCTGACAGGGGTCCTGACTATTCAGAGGTGCTGTATTACAGAGCTGGCATTAACAAGCTGTGGTATTCCAGTTGGCATTAACTTTGTTCAGGTTTTTGCACTCATTTCCTTACAGCACCCCTCCTGATGGCCCATTCCTCGGCATGTCAGTCCTGCAGAAGGCAGCACGCAGATATCCACGTTGGTTTTACATCGGCTATTTAGGACCTTACAGCAGCCTAGGCACAGTGCTGACAAATTTATAGATGTAGAGCTGAGACCCAGGGCTGAGACACACAAGAGTTACCGCAGCTTGAGGAATTACTAGGAATTTGCTGAAGTGCTTTGCCCATTTTGTATGTTCTTGGGCCATCTCAAAAGAGGATAAAATGTTAGATTAGACTTCTTTCTTTCAAGTTGAAGATAATGTATTTTACCTTCCCATTGCCACAGGCTACGAGGGTACACCAAATTGGTTTCTGGGGCTCAGCTGATGTTTGTTAATTTGTCAAGCCACAGTAACTCAATCACATACCTGAATCCCTAGCAATAGTCACTGCCATAATGCTAAATGCCTTATGCTAGCAATCAAAATATGGTTATAATGTACCATCTTAGAAGCTGTGTTCAGCTAATACAGAAACACTGGAAAATGTGTCAGAGAACCTTTTGCTTTTCCTGTGCCTGGGTGATGGTGGATCCTGTGGGGATTTGGCTCTGACACCATGTCACATCTCACCACTGACAGTGGTGATCCCTCTTTGCCAAAGCAGGGAGCATACAGAGGAAGGAGGGTGACTGCTGGTAGGGTTTGGTGGCACAACAAAGAAGACCTGTCTCTGTTGGAAGAAATACTGTGACTGTGGATTTTTCTCACAGTGAGTTTTCCAGGTGCAGAATATCTAGGATCTTCTTGCTCAGACACAAGCACAAGACTGAAGCTCTGACTGATCACTCAAAATTACTGCTTTGAACTGAAGCCTGCAGTCTGTGGGAGAACTCTCCTACATGGCATTTCCCTCTAGCCACGTCCAGATAAGTTATAAACACGATGTGACCCTTTATAGTTATTTTTCCCCCAGAAAAAAAACAAACAAACAAACAAAAAACATACCTTTATTTTTTTCCTCTCTGATTTATCAAACATACTTGAAGTTCACTATAAGGTTTTCTTTTTTACTCTCTTCTACATTTCACTGTATTTTACTATTTACATATTAAACTACATATTAGAGCTGATGTTTATCATTCAGGCTAGTAAAATAAGTATTCCATCCCTATAATATTTTTTTAAGTATGTGCCACACTTTGTAGCTCTAGATTTCACCTCATTATTTCAAAATACACTCCTTAATTGACTGAGATAACGCAAATAATTTTCATATTGATATAGTACCTTGTGTGCAGCCACAAGAGGAAGGCAGGTCAGGATCTCTCCTACACACTGGAACAGAGTGTCAGTGCCAAAAACAGCATCGTGGGTACTTAGAAAAATATTACTGTATGCTAACATTGTAGCCTGTCAGTTTCTTTAAAAGAGCACAAATTTATTCTGCTCTGAATTTATTCTGCTCCCAGCACCCTCAAACTGATAGTGAGGAAATTAAAAGCTTCTGGGAGCTGGGTACTGGGATGGATTCTGCAAACCAGCTGAAGCAGGTCCTCATTTAACTTTTGGCTAAAAAGCTTTGGAGAAGGTGGTGGGTACCACTGAGCCCTGCTGGAAATGTCATGGAAGAGGGCAGGTCTTGTGCAGCTGGAAGAACAATTTACAGAGCCACAGTTCTTTTCCTGACACACTGCCTAAAAGCGAGAAACTGAACCATAGGTAGGTCTATAAACAAGCAATATTTACTTCAAGCCATTTCATTTAATACCTGTGAAAGGATCAGCACTGTAGACAAGCCATTAGTGGCAACAATGATTATCTATTATATGTCACGAGTTGCAATGAAAAACTAAAGTGCAAAATTAAGCTCTTTACCAGCTTAAGGAGATTTCTGGTTTAGGTGCCTATGCAAGGACAGAGGATAGACTCTGCTTCACCTTATAAAACAAACATTAAGGATCAGCAAACCTTGGTGCAAGACACTTACAGGACTGGGGTGGCCGGCTGAGATATGAAATAAAAGCTGCTTTATAATAGACTTACAGTAAACAAATAACATGAATTATTAGGAGCTGATGAAAAGATTATAAATGAGATATCCCTGAATGCTATTAAATATCAGAGTTACTGGATCTTTTGGCAAACTTACTAAAAGGTTGCACAGTATTTTCAATGTAAAGTCAGACTCTCTGGTGGATGGTAATGATGTCAACAGTTATTTTATTTCCATCTTGCAGATGCAGACTATAATACACAGCAGATAAACTGGCTCACATATTTACTTTTTGAAAGGTGACAGGGCAGAAAACAAGTACTGCCCCCCAGGTCTGCATCCACAGCGCCCAGCCATGCATTCTTAGCCTGGAGTAGGACTGGGTCTATCTAGCTGTGACATCTACTTTGAAAGGGACAGTATTAGCCAACTCCAATAAAATTTGGAGCAAATGTGATTCTCAGTAACCTGACTGCTATGCTGGGCTGCAGATGGGAAATGAACACGACAAAGATTTCTCCCAGTCTGTCTTCCCAATGGCACTGGAGGCTTTTCTGCTTTGAATCTGTTGTGCTGGAGCTCCTTGGCTGTAGAATATCCCCCTCCAAGATACACACTTTTAGGAGGAAAATCTAGCTTGGAGTTAAAGCTGCATGGATCAGAAGCAATCCTCCTTCTAAGCTAGCAGCTGAAGACAGGCTTTGATTCATCCATTGATGGCATGATTGGCTCTAACTCAACTATGTTGCCATTGAAGGAGCAATAGGAGCTACTGCTTAGAAAAAGCAGGTAAATATTATAATGGGTTATGAAACTGTATTTCTACATAGGTGGTGAAGTCTCTGTGGATTCCCCTGGTGAATGCCCATAAACCCATAACACAGACATTAGCATGACTTACAGCTCGAACTATGTGAGCATTGGTGCAACTGCAACGTGTTATACAGTGTTTGGATTAAATGAGCCACAACTGCAAGGCCTGAGTCTCAGTTTCTTACAATGGAGAATTCACTCAGGTAAAAGCATGAATTGAGTTCTTACACATACTAAGTTACTTACATCTCTAAAATACATCACTATAATAACGGTAATTACACTGGTAATACGGTAAGTATTAGACAAGTATAAATTTAGTTATTCACATGGTGGCTGGTTTGCTTCAGAAATAAATATACAATCAAGTCTAAATATGTTTATCTTTTTCTCTAAACCTGTTAGTTTGCATCTTAAGACTTGAACAGAAAGCTTAATATACATACAATGACAGCCACCCTCACCAGATTAATCTATCAGTGATCATATTGCTTTTACTGGTTTTGGCATCTTCCCCCTGCTTACTGAGGGCATCCCCTGCACCTGTATCTTCCCCAAACTAATTGCACAAATTCTGCTGATTTCTGTCAAATATTATTCTAAATGTTAAGTTCCTGTGTTCATGTTCAGCCACTCTTCATGGCTTCCACTGTACCATTGCCTGAAGGTAGGTAAAATGTAGTGCTCTTCAACAATAACACTAGTACTGTAAACGTTCGTTAGACCTTTTAAAAACTTGCTCCAGACTGGAAAAAATTCCCTGTTAAATCCCCTCCGTTTTCTGGCAGCCATTAATGGGAATGAGCCACAGTGCCTCCCAGGCTGCCCAGCACTCGTGTCAGCATCCCGCACTGGTAGACAAGCCAGAGCTGCACAAAGAGCAAGGTTTTAAGTGCAACACAGCTCTTTTTCTGCTAGAAAACTCTATGTGCCATACAATCAGGTTTTAGCCTTCAGACTGCCCATTCAAGAATGGTTTTACTGCTGATAAAACTGGTGTCTATCTAGTGCTTTTCAACAGGTGAACTATCTAATAAGCAGCAGAATCCCTGTGCTAAAGAGATTACGCTCTGAAGCACTGAATGTAGTAAAATGCTGCATTAAATTTAGCAGGTGCTCGGCGTGCATTTATTAAGTGATTATTCCCTGTGCTGGTACTTCCCTCCTCCCTATTTCAAAAACTTGAGCTTTTTTTAGCAATGACTCTTCCTACGTCTTTGAGTTCCCTCTCCACTGAAGAAATTCACTGCTGCTCCACCAAAGGCCCATACATCAGATAATTGGAGTTAAGAGCTATTTTGAAGTCTTAAGTTGCACTTGTCCTGGCTCTCCATGCAGGAACGAATTTCACTCCCTGTGTATGTGCACATTCAAAGGCTCTAAAATGTTTTAGACTCACAAATTCTCATTTTGTTCTGATGGTTTTTATTGTGTATGAGGCTAAGCTCTTGAGTCATAGCATTTTTCTGCTGATTGGAGAGGGAAAGAACCACTTCTAAGGAATTACAATGTTTCCTAAATAATTCTAAATAGATATTATGAAAATACATTACATAAAGTGACTGAACCTACTTCAACTCACTCTTGTTTTCTTTTTTCATTCATACACATTTCTAAGAAAATTAGTTTAACTTTGCTTCAAATTAAAAACTGAATTTAACTCATTCTGTAACTTCCAATTAATATTATATATATATGTCATACACTGTTGCAGTTATGTAGATGCACTGTGTAGAAAAAGCATCCTCAGCCCAAGCTCTCTTTCCAGAGCCAAAATAAATAAATAAATAAGGTTAATTCAAAAGTACCATTTATTAAACAGTATAACCTCTATTTAATATTCATGTATATTATTTCTTTGAAAATAACTCAGAGTAGCTTCAGTTTTCTTTATTCTTTCCTGAGTGTAGTGCCCACACATTCATCTCACATGGGATTTATAAATACAGGATTGCAGATTTCTGTATAGCAGTACACTTAGCTGTGGATGTTGATGACAGACAGGAAAAGAAAAAAAGGAAAAAGAAAAGAAAAGAAGGAAAAAAAGAAACAATCAAATAATAATATCAAATTTGATTACAGAAGCCACATCTTTTTCATGATAATTCATATGAAGGAATTTTATGTCTGTCCTGAGAGACTTTACCTATAAAACTATAAAAGACTGATGCCTGCATTCATGCAGTGCGTTTGCTGCACCTTCCGTCACCCAAAGCAGCTCACTATATTCAAAATTTTCTTTTTTTCTTGTTTTAAACATCCTGAAAAGCAGAATATAAAAATTCTGCATGTTCTTCAGCATTGCTACAGGGGTTAAATTGTTAATGCTTTACTTTCACTGTAGTTTTTTATCAAACTTTCTTTATTCTCTCCCTGGGGGTAAACAAATGGACAGCTTTCCTCTCTAGTATTCCTCCTTCCATTACCATCACAGCAGAATGCATCTGAGACTATAATAATTCAGTGATGAAATACAAAATGTCGCAATGCCATCTCTCTTAAAGTGAACTGAGATTTTGTTATGCCATTTTAGGTGCACTAATAGCTCCTAAAGTCCCATGGAGTATCTTAATGTGAATTTAATGAGCTGATAGCATATAAATGACAGTACTGTGAGGGTGAAGGTGACATAACCTTTTTCCTTCTATTTGATGTTTGTCTTTGAAAAAATACAGATCTTTTCAAAATGTACTACATTATTACAAAGTGCCACATCATTCAGCAAGGAGGCTACCATTGTTTTCTCATTTTAAAGCCCCTTTTTTTTTTGTTCTCTTCATGGCACAGGAAACAAAAGCACTTTTTATTTATTCATTAAGGTTATAAAAATCTGAATAATTTCCCGTGAGGCACAGTGCCAATACATGGCACTCAGGTGATCACGGTCACATTCTCACACAGCCAGTGACAACCCATCGTTTTTAGCATTCATGTTTGCCCTGAGGACCATACTAGTAACATGGCATGAGTACAATTGTGTGTGAATCACACCTAAACCATCCGCCTTTATTTCTCGGGTGTCATTTTTGTTTCCTCCTATCAAGGATAACACTAAGAGGTCTACTCATCATTGCTGACTCCCAGACTCTGTGTGTCATTACTGGAGTGGTGCCATTTATAACGAGTTGCCTCCCTTTGCCAGCCCACTCTGCTCAATGGTGTCACACCCCATCGTGCGCCCAAATCCCAATCACCTTCCACGTGGTAATGAGCTGTGATCCCATCAGCACTGGCTTGGATCATCACTGACACCATTGCGCCCAGGGGAGGAAGGTACCGATGGTAAAAGATAAATTTATTGGTAATCAGATAGCAGCAGATGTATAGAAAACAAAAGTAGCAGATTAAGGAGGTAACTGAATGTATTAGGTTATTACAGTTTGCCAGACTGTAGCAAAGCAGCTAGTCCACTGCAGTTAGAAGTATTCTGCTTAAAAACATTAATTCAAGCTTAAGAAGGAACATCTCAGGGATTTTTTTCTCTGCCTTAAACAATTAGGGATGTGGCAGCCAATGATTTGAACATTTCCATGCTAAATACTGTGTCTCAAAAAGAAAAAGGATCAACTTTCATTTCTCTTTCATCAGATTTTACAAACATATTGCTCCTAAACAATGCATAGATCCCCAAAATTATCAATTATTTTAGACATTTTTCATCTTTGAATTTAGGTCAATCAAGGTGGGTTTTTGTATTTGTTTGTTTTACTTTAAAGCATATGTAGGGCAGATTATGAGTTAGATCTGAAGGCAGCGTAATTTCAATGTTTTTTACAGTCCCAATGCTGCTACATGCAGTACACAAGAGGAAATGAATTAACTTTATAAAAGTTATTGCTTCCACCAGTATAAATGATAACATTTGCTCTTCTGAGAAAGATGTACCTTGGGCTGCATTTGACAAAGGAAAAATAAATAAATAAATAAAATAAACAGCTTACGTGTTTCAAAAAGTTGGAATTTTGGCAATCTATGAAATTTGTTTAGAAAAACCTTTTCGTTGCCAGGTGACAAGGCAAAACATATCACATATGCTTAACAACCAGCTTGTACATATTTTGTCTTTCCAAGGTTTCTAGGGCTGGTCAGGCACAATGATGCATTACAGCTGAAGGAGCTTCCAGCAGGGACAAATGTTTGTCTCTTTCCAAAAGAATTTTCCTAATCCTTAAGAAAAACAATTCAATATTTCTCATTGTTTAATGATTGAGTAAGGATTAATTCTATTCAAAATTCATCGTTTACCAGTCATAACATATATTGATGTGCTTGCTGAGAATGCATACTACTGGTTTTCTGGCACTTCATATTTGTTAGCATTTCACGGTGTAGTACAAGCAGTAGTTCTGCTAATACATACAAATTTCCCATAATAGTCTGACATCCTATTGCTGCTCTAGTCGCAGAAGACAAATGCAGGCAGTGTAAAAACCTATGGATGACCAAGGATCAATGATAATAATGTGATAAAATGTACATCCTAGTACTTACAAAAGCTACAGTTACCATAGTCTGAGCACCTTAGGACCTCTGATGTTTCATGTTAGCAACATTTAATTTCACTGAGGAACTTTCTCATTTCAGAGGAGTTGAATACTTGCTTAAGGTTGTAGAGGAATTCAGAGACACAGCAGAAAAAAGCCACAAACCACCCCGTACTCAGATTCCCCTGAAATCGGCCATCATCACCAGAGGCCCATCCTTCTCTCCCAAAACTCAGCCCATGCTCGTGAACATTTACACATATTCCATGGCCTGTAGCTGGAGTTCATGGACTTCATACATGTGAAATTAATTATGGGGATAATTCTGAAACTATTACCTTTTCTTGGAATCACAGTCAACAACTATTCTAATAAATCATGGTGCTGCTCACATTATAATGATCATTAGTAATCAAATGCATCTGTATACTCTGCCTCTTTGCTCACTTAAAGTCAAAATATTAAAAGGCAGAGCAGAGTGAAGGGTCCAGGCCCCTGTGTGCCTATGTACGTTATGGACACAGAGGGTTGGTCTGCTCTCTTCTAAGCGCTTTTTGGAGCTGCAGTTGGAAACTGTTTGTGCCATAATGCAATTTTGATCCCACTCTCTCTCAGACAGAGACTCATGTTCATGCCTACAAACTCTATATACATAATCTAAGTATGTTTTTTCTTTTTCTTCCTTTCTAATTTATGGTGTCCCTCTAAAGAACATTCAGCATGACTCTTGAGATTAAAGTATTTTGTCTCTAAGTTTATCCCTCTTCTGTCTTAAGTATTACAGAATATACTGCTGTATTATCTTTCAAACTGTAGGCATGGTTTCCTTGTGGATATACTTTATGAGAACACATAACAAAGTTAGCATAACACAAATTATTTGCTAAAGGCTACATATTCCTTTAGAATCCTTCATATTATTACAGAATGTATACATACCATAAAAACAGAATTAAAACCACAGGAATTTAGGGATCAAACCCAGTTTGAAAGATAATAATGTCTATAATGACACTTATCAGTAGAAAGAAAGAAATCAATTTTCAAATAACATCATTGATTTATTTTGAACACTGAGTTATTTCTTTATTTCTCTGTCCCCATGTCCCCTTCCCACCCAGCTGGGCATTGGCTTGTCAACAGGTTGGGTTTAGTACCAGAAATTTTTCTCCTCTCCATACCAATCTTCATTGTTTCCTACCTTCTTTAGGGGCAGCTCCAAGGCGGATGTCAGCAGGGAGCCAGGCATGCTGGGGATGAGCACACACGTTGCCCTTCTCCTCTGGCCTGCTGAGGAAAAAAACAAAAGCGTGCACAGAAAACTCAACCCTAAAAAACTTTTTTCTTCTCTCAATGGGGGAATATAGCTTCTTGAATTAGGTATCTGGTAGGAACACTTGTGCTTGCAAATTCCAGTTTGCTCTCCCTGCCAGTAAGCCACACATGCCAGCAAGCCAATTTCCTAGAATCCTCATCAAAAGATAACAACAAAGGGCAATAATGATGGTCAAATCAAATTTATTTAAAAGGAAAAAAAAGGACCATACGCAAAGGCTTTCTGCATTACTGTCCAGATGCAGTATGCCTCTACCTGCAGCCACTAATATTTGCTGGTCCCCTAACGCCTTAAAAAATTCAATTCTGTTGACCTCCTTTGCTTTTTCATTGTAGATTATACCCAGTTGCAGTACAAGGCATCCATTTAAACAGTGTAAACTTACACTGTGAGATATGATCCCAGATGAGGTATTGCCTCAAACAGAAAATGAAAAATATTCCATGCATTTTAAACACGAATCAAAGATCATAAGTTACACAAATGCGTAATACATTTCTGCTATTCTCTGGCAGAAAAGAAAAACAAAACTGGCAGCTATAGCAATTGTATAATGGTAATTATTAGGAGAAATAATTATGCAAAAACCTGTTCAAATTATATACAGGATGGAATGACTCAAAGCGAGAAGAATTTAAAGTGATAGCTAATACTTCAGCAAACCTCTCTGTATGACACCGGGCAGCAAAAACCCGACAAACAAATGTATCTGCTGAAATCTTTCTAGCCTCTGAAGTTTTTAAAATTGGACTATACGCAACTATTCTCACTCAGTGCCCAGGGTCCTGCTGCAGGGATTTCAAGGTAGGCAGTGAAAAGCCTTTTTCCGCAGTCCCTTTGCTTGTTAACTGCACAGGCTGGTTTATCGGGCAGGCTCCAGGCCACCCAGGGCTCTCTGCAGCACCAGGGCACAAGTACTCTCCTACACACCGGAAAGGAGGGGGCCTTTACCCAATTTTATTACAAATGGACTGGAATCACATATTTATGTTCATTCAATATTATCAGGCCACCCTCAGCTGCAGGTGGGTTTGCAAAATTAAAACACTGCTTTAGAGGTGAGAAATGGAGCAAGATGTCGCAACTGAGCCAGGTAGCCCTGCAGCACTGAGGTGCAGCCTGAATTGTCATCCACCCTGGTAAGAACATCTCTCTGTCCACAAAGCTGATACTTCTCTTCCAAGAGGTTTTCATCTCAGATCCTGATAATGGCCCTCGTCCTGTCACCCTGACACTCTGGTGCAATGACTGAAACTCGCAGTCACTGAAGTTATCATCCTTGCAAAGTCAGGGAAGACTCAGCACATCTTCCATTTTTTTTCTGAATCTCCTTGCTGGCTTTCCTACTTTCAAGCTTCTTGTTCATTCTGTTCCAGATCTTGCTTCTCAAACACCTCTCCTTATTTTCAAAACTTCTGGCTGTGTCATGTCCCTTCCCTCTTTCCACCCAGTCTGTAAACCTTTGTTTTTACTTCTGACAACTGGACACCTCATCTAAATTCCTGCTTAAGATAACAGGTTTTCTGTTATGTGTGCATAAAAAAAAATACAAAGATCCCTAATTTCTCTCTATTAACAACTATCTCTATTAGTTACAAATATTTCCCCAATTGTTTCTTCTAATATGTTATGTTATCTTGTGACATCTGTGTTGCTATTTCTCTTCCCACTGTATTGCATTTATTTGAAATTGGTGTGACTCAGCTGAGGACAAGGATCACGGGTTTTTACATGTACTGTAAATACACTTTTCATTGCTGCAAGTTGAAATAATAAATGCTATGGAAAAAATGTGATCGATTTCATAGGCTAACAATTTAGCAACAAAAAAAATATTGCAAATATATTACAATACAACAAGACAGTAAAATATTACTTTACTTACGAGGTTCTCTTTTGCACACACCAGCAGTGTCACGTGCACTGTCCTGTATTAGTAGTAACTTTCCAAAGTCTGTATTCCAAGAGCTTTGGAAAATCAGCTGTTAACAAAAGTTTATCTTCCATTGCACCACTGGTCCATCAAATCATTACGTATACATGCCTCCAAGCTTCAAGAAGGACTTTAGACAACCTGGGCTTTGCATGAAACACATAAGGCATCACTTTTCAAAGAAGAGTCAGTAAAGATCAGACTGTTTTGTGTCAGATGGTGGGATTTTTTTTTTTTCTAATGTAGATAACTTTATGTGTTTCATGAAGAGCCCAGGATATCTAAAGTCTTTCCTGTAGACATCTACTTTAAAAAAAAAGATCCTACCATCAGTCAAGGCCCTGCCATTGTATCCCCATTTGCACCTGTACTAAGTTTTCCCCAAACACAGGAAGAATGGCAAGGAAAAATAATTTTTTTCACATTGCTTTAGACTTCCACAACATGAAATGAAATCACTGATCTTTGAATAACTGATGCCACAATTAAATCACTGTTTAGAACAACTTGCATCAGCATACTTTATGGTGAGTGTACTACTAAAAAGCTTATTTCCAGTTATTTTCTTCTTCACCTTACAGTCATCAAATACAAAATCTGTCCATGTATTTCTCTTTTCTTCTCAAGATAGACAGAATGGAAGTAGCGCACTCAAGGGCTCAGGAGAGAGGATTAGTCCATCAGCTCTGATCCAACAGGTGCTCTTTTATGTCAGATGTTACTACTTGTCTCTGACCTACTCTTCATGGACCATTTCATTGCATGGTCTGAATGTTAGGTCTGCTATCATGTTCACAGTTGTGAATACTGTACAAAACTTACTCCTTGAAATTCTGATAGCCAGTGAAAATTCAGTAAGGAGGCTGACAAAGGCTTTAGGATACAACTAAAAATGTCAAAAGACAGAAAAACTGTTGTGCTAACAAGACAATTATAGACAGTGCAACTTACTCAATTTACCATATCAAGAAAGTTGTTTTGTTTTGTTTTGTTTTTTTCTGAAAAGAAAAAAGAAATATATGATTTAAAAAGGGTCATATATGTTTATGGTTCCAAAGTCTATCAACACCCAACACAGCTCAGAATAAATGACAAGTTTTCGTGCACAGGGAACACGGGCAAGTGGTTCATAGGATTTACAGTTAATACTGTTATTTCTTTCAGTATTTAGATATTTTATTTATTCCTTCAATGCACATAATCAGCTCACTGTGTTCTTTATAATTACATTAGCTTCCACTATACAGTCCTTCAGTGCTACAGCATTATACGAAACAAATACAGTGCCATAAAACCAAAAGCCCACTATGGACTCAGACAGTTAGATAGTTGCCCAAAATTTAAATTAGGCTGCTACTTGAAGGAAAGTAATAATGTATATTTTTTAATTTTATGCATTATGCATCCCCTACTGTTGTTTTCTTTAACACTTTTGCCCTCTGAGCACCTCCATGAGACAGGGAGATGCTATTATCCCTAATTTAAGGATAAAGACCTGAAACACAGAGTGCACTTGACATGACATGTCAATCTGACATGTGGAGCCTTGACTATGTAAGGAGTAGCATGGCCTTGAGATGAGTATCCATGCAGGATATCCATGGCACCAGCCTAGGAAGCCCTTCAGTCTCTGTCTTCCACTTGTTTGCTCAAGAGATCAGGTTAGAAGGACTATTTGAATTAGTTCAGCCTGCATTAAGCACTCTGGGATGAAGGTTCACTATTAAATCTACACCATGGACCTTTTCCCATGCCAGCACTTGGCTGACTCAGGAGGATCGGATCCTGATCTCACCTTCCCTCTCTTCCCAGCCACACTCTGCTTCTCCCTATTTTGCATGTTATTTCAGCAATCAGTTTAGCAATTTATTTCTCACCCCCCTTCCCTTCTCTGATATCTCTCTTTCACTGCATAACACACATAATTCCTGCACATTTTATTTCTCTAATTTCCCTATTTTCTTTATTACTAGTTGTATCTTGGTAGTAACTCTAAGACCATAAACAACAGAAGAGTCTTACTGTGGTATAACAATAAATTCAACTAAAAAGGTAATAAAAATCTTGAGAAATAAAGGATAAACAAACAAACAAACAAACAAAAAACATTAAAAGGTGCGTGGCTGACATGAAGGCAGTCACACAGGATTGTATTATCAGAGATGGATGAAGAAGAAACTGCTTTACCCCAACCACTAGATCATCCTGGTCCTTCTGTCTGGACATAAGCCCTTCTCTGCTGCCTGTAAGTGGAGATCCTTGCTAGAAGACACATGATTGGGACCAAAAATACTGGATGCTATGCCAGCAGCAGTGGAGAAGAAACAAACAACAACACCCACAAAGTTCGGAGGATAGAATCTTAATATTTTTCCCCCCTTTGGCTTTCTGCTGAGTTATGTGGCAAGCTGGAACTGACACTGCATATCTGAGGAGGTTAAAAGGAAGGAATCAAACTGAGTTCAATAAAAGACTGAACATTGTAATAGCAGCAGTTTGGGGGTTATTCATTTGTATTTTGTACGACATACTGTGGACACATATTTTGCTTTCCAATGTACCGAAGTTGCATGCAATTTTTATTGACAACTGCATTATAAAAGCTGCCACAATTCAGCTTGACATGCAGCTTTTGCACAGTGGGAAGATGTGGCAAATGGTTTGTTTTTTTTGCCTTGCAGGAAATTACTGAGGTTTTCAGGACCGGAAGAGAAAGCAACTATTTTTACTTCACTTTTATTGAAAAAGGTGAGTTACATTTTTGGGAAGAGGAAACTCTCATTCCAAGAACTCAGGTCATTAGTTCCTGTATCCCAAGCCCATTTTTGTAGCCAAGCCATGTGTTACAAGGTCACCAATGAAGCTGCTAGCAATGTTGCTATTCTTATCTCCTTTGTTAGGGTTAACACCTTCTGCAAAGCATGATCTACTTTTAAGGCACAATATAAAAGTTTAATAGCACTGGAAATTAGTTCCAACAGTGGTGGTTTCTTTGATATCTACAAGGGCCTTGGTTAGGGTCCATAAATTCCATTTCACTTGGGTCAACCATCTATCAGGTGATAACTACTGTTCCCTGCCACCCACCTGGACCGGCTGCAACATGAAGCTGCATTGAACACTGCTTATTCTCACAGCACAACACAACACAACACAATAGAAGTGTTTCTTCGGTCAATTGGATATTTGGCAGGAGGCTTTGGCTTACCTTCAGGACATGGACTTTGCATGAATGTTGTTATGGATATTTTATCATCATATTGTGAAATGTGTATCGAGCTATGTTGCTTGAATAAACTTTACCAAAAAAATGACACTAACATAGCAGTGAATGGAATTTACAACCCATGCTTCCCAGCACCTTTAAAGCACAAAAACTGTTTATTAGCACAAGTTTTCCCTTTGTATGTTGTGTTTACTTGTTTCCCAGCAGGGTCTGCTGATGTTAATGGACTCACAGCAGTACATTCTACTTCTGTTATTACAGGTCTAATTCAGTCATTAACATTTCATTAATGGACTGGCCTCCTAGCTGTTTGCATGGCTGTCTAGATATTGATGAGCTTTCTAGTATAGAAAACTGGTATTTAAGGCAGACTCTTAAAGGTTTATTAAACTCCTAGTGAATCTTCATAGCATTCTGTCATTTATTTTAGAAGATAAAAGCCAAACCCTTGAACAAATTTACATCGCAAAAGTTGTCAGCACCTGAATAGAAAATAAATTGCATGCAAAAATGCTCAGGAGAGCTAAAAAAGCACAGGTTCCACATGCTCCATTACCTGGATACACGAGTCTCCAGCTCCTGCCTTAAAACTGATGTGGCTCAGCACTGCCAAGTCTGCTGTGCTCTACCTTGGACGGAATTGCACTTCGGTGGGATACAAATTGATTCCTTTTTCCACCTCACAAGGGTGTTCTGCAGCTCCACTAGTTCACATTTTCAGTCTTTGAACTGGAATTTTTAATCCTGCCCACAACCTGCTCCGTTTGGAATAGCCTTATTGGTA
The DNA here is from genome assembly GCA_013399115.1 of Anseranas semipalmata. Lineage (NCBI taxonomy): Eukaryota > Metazoa > Chordata > Aves > Anseriformes > Anseranatidae > Anseranas > Anseranas semipalmata. Next base: position 276,706 of record VXAA01000632.1, read on the forward strand.
CCACTGGAATTAGTCAAACTAAGAGACTGCTCAGAATAGCAGGGCAGTAGTTTGGGGACCTCTGACATTACCACCAAAGAGGAAGACATCATAATTTTTAGAGTTCAGTAATTTTCTAGCATTATCAACAGTGCAGTGGAATCTAGTTATAAAACTATCTAGGTAATATCTGTACCCCAGTGTAAGGTAAGTGTCCTTATGAAATTGCTCGATGGAGTTATGAGGTGCTTCCTTTTACCACATCTCAGCTTTTTCCCCGTTAAAAGGAATGTGTATTTTGAGGCACCACAGAGAATTGGAATATATTGTATTATATCATGAGTGTCTAGTGCAAGTACTTTGTGAAAATTACTAATTTGATATCATAATTATTCTTGTAATATAAAAGTATTAAGCACTGTCATATTGCACAGTAAATGGAACTTATATTGATGTAATAAAATGTATTTCAATTCCATTACAATAACTTTATCATATTCTTTAATAGTATCCACAGTTAACAAAAATAAGATACAGCCAGGAAAAGCCTTATTGATGGGTACCGTATACTACAATATTAGGTCATAATAGATATAATTTGTAAACTCTCTTATGTACTTCTTTACATTTACGAACACCTGCAACTTATTTTTGTTAGAGAATGAGATGTTAAAAAGTAGAGGTAGGATGAGAGACTAGTAAACAAAATTCCTAGAGTAAATTCCCTTAATAAAGATGGCATTATATATGCATTTGACTTCTGCTTTATAAATGGGGCTATAAATATTATTGATCCTAAATTCATATTTTTTAAGGATCTTACTAGCTCAGTCAGTCAGGACCATGCCAGGGTGTCATGAAAATAGATCTCTTATTACAAAACCTGAAGCTTATTATCTTGATAAATGTACCTATGCTTGAGAAATCAGAGGCTGGGGGGTGTGAAGAGAAAGGAGGGACATTGTGTTTTCATACAAATATGTTCAAGTATTTTTCTCCTCTGTAGAACTGTCACAGCCCAGTATGTACAAACTACTCATTTAACAGTGGGGAAAAATATATATATATAAAGAAAGAAAATAGAATTAAGAGAAAGGATGCCAAATCCTCCTCTAAACATTTTCATCTAGGTTTCTTTTGTCTGTCAGGGTAAATAAAATGAAGAAACAAACCACAACTGGTGGGGGGGTGGGGGGGGGGAGCAGTCAACTAAAATGTCATGACTTGCTTCTCTGCAGGTGTCAACTTGACTTCACTGAAATGGCATACAACTTTGATTTTCTCATCAGGAAAAAATGTTTATTCCCTTTACCAGACCTAACAGATAAGGAACTACTGTGTATAGCATTGCATATTTTGATATTGTGGATATCTATGTATAGCTGTTCTTGAGACACATGCTAAAAATATTTTGTGTGCTTCGTGTTGAAATGTTGTCATGAATTATTAAAATGAGCTGTTACGTTTTCATTAAACTGGTATTCTTAATAATTTAAACACTGGTCTTTAAAACACTTACTGTATATTGATGATCTTCACAAGAAGAAAGAGAATTTCCCAATTATTCTACATCTTGGACATAGTTATTTATTTACTTACCTCTCACATGACATTATGCATTACTATATGCCTATATCATTCTATCATGACAGACAACATTGCTCTACATTCAATCTCTCATTGAGAATTTAGCTGCTTTTACTCCTGCAGTCAATATTTCCAGTTACAGGAAACTCATACTTTCACAAGATTCAAGTACACCTCATGGGTAAAAGTTCGATTTACTCTAGGAAATGAGGTAGGAAATAACCTTCAAGGTCATTATACAAGTGTGTGTGATAGTTCATAGTGAACCAGTGGTCCATTCAGATGGCAACCTTCTTGCACCTGAACAATATCTGATACTCAAAAGGAAAAACAAAAGTTAAGAGACGTGTGAAAGAGTTGACAAGTTGCAGTCTGACTTCAACAAAATCCTCAAATTTCTTCTCAACTATTTTTAACAAAAAATGTATTTGTTGTGGTGGCAGTAGCTGAAAATGAAGTTTTGTAAAGCTTGTTAACAAATCATTGAGCTTCAGTAATCATCTAAAATTTAATAGTGATTATGTTGTATTGGGTCTTACATGGGAGTATCTAGGATCATTTTACTGCTTTCAGGGACATGCCTGAAGGGATGTTAATATAATGGTCAACAACATTGGAAGCAACTGTTCTACGATGTCATTGCATCTTGGATATGTGCTTAACAACTATATCTCTCATAATCCCCTGAAGACCTGAAAGTGGTTACAGAATTTGTATTAATTAAAAATAAAAAAAATAAAAAAAAATCATATTCAACCGCTGTTTAAACTTTTTTGGAAGGAGGTGAGTCTGATTTGTCAAACAGGTTTTTTTGCTTGTTTTTTCCCTGAAGAACTGGATAATTCACACTCCTGAGAAACAACTTAGTAGGCTTTAACCTTTGAAAGCAATTGTGCACAACTTCACATCTTTCTCTAAGGAGACCATATGGATTTCGTGATTTTGGATCACAAGCCCTGCAAGCTTGCACTCATCTGCACAGATCCTACAGTATTCTTAAATGTACCCAGCCCAGATTTTGACAATAACTTTTTGCATTACCTGTGGAAAGTCACGTGGATCCTTTGCATTTCTGCTTAACTGTGAAATAGGGATGAGAGATGTTTTCTTCTTCGTAAACAGGACTTCCTTAGGCAGAATATATTAAAATGAAAAGGCCAAAAGTTATTTTAAAAAGTCAAGTCCCTTTAGTAACAACAATGAAAACATCTTTAACGTTAGAAGTTTCAAAGACTTCAGTAATTATCCAACCAAATTCAAAATAGTGCAAATCTAGCAATGTCAAAGCCATAAGGTAATCTCTACCACCTCCTACCTTAGCTACCAAAATGACTTTCACCACAGGGCTTTAATGAACATTTTAAGCATATTTTGATATGAAAACCAGTAGAACTCACACATCATCATCCTCACTCAAATACTTCCAGCTGAACCTCAGAAAGTATTGCTTTAGACTTTCCCCATTTTTGGTTTCATCTCAAGATGAAACTTAAACTTGCTTGAGAACTAACATTTTTCTAACCAATTAAGTGTTCAGCCTGTTACTCATCCCTGAAATGATGACCATCAGCAATTAGTTTAGAAGACTACAAGAAATATAAGAAGGTATTCAGATTTCAGGCTGTCAATTGAAATTGAAAAAAGAACCAATTTTGCTGTTAAAAGTTCAGAGAACAATTCAACTTCATGTTTTTTTATTATTATTATTTTGCTCAATTAAAACTTTCATAAACAAGTTTAGTAATAGATTTTTTAGAAATAAATTGTCTGACAAACAAAATAGCCTGTGAATTCCAGACTAAGAAATGAGTCTAAAATACTGAAATGCTTTATATATATATAAGAATAATATATTGGGTTTAATGAGAAAACAATAAGTTAATAATCCCAATGCAAATATTATTTGCATTTGTGAGTTGACCAATTCCCTTAATCTCTGTGAACCTCATTTGATTACACCACAAAGCAACAAAACAAGAACTGTTTCAAAATACCTCCCCAAAACTGAGAACAAACTCACAAGACTCACAGTTTTCCTATGGAAGAACTAGAGATGACAAAAATCAGAAATTCTGGGAGTTGTTTGATGTTAATGAGATACAGTGATGTGTTACTGAACTAACACCAATACTCATTTTACATAGTGAACCATAGCAAGATTTCAAAATATTAACTTCAAACATCATACAAAGTATGAATAATCTTCATTCCTGCAAATTTAAAAAATGCATCATATTTCTTTCCCACATATGTCCTTGTAGCCTCATAAAACAAACTGTTTCATTATATGATTATGGGCTTGTGCATATATATCACGAAATGTTAACTACTGCAGAAAGTAAGAAAATAGATTTTGACATTGGAGAATTATTTTTCTACTCTCCCGTGCCTTTGGATCAAAAGGCAGAGCTACTTGGCTGTTTAATCTGGCCTGAGTCCAGGACTGCATACCATGGTGAGAGATGCCAAGACCAGCGATGCCACATGAAACAGAAGTTATCTTCCAATAACTCTAAATGATCACAGGGCAATTTGTATTTTAACTGATATAAAGAACAATCTCATTTAGTTTTCTTGTCTGGTCAGGAGTGATTTTCATTTGGGCAACTGAATTCTGTTCTTATTAATAAGATGTATGAGATGCTGTGATCGCTTCACTAGACATCATTTGACATCCCTTCCATACCACACCCACCGAAATGCATGTTTTTCAGTTCAGACTGTGCTCTAAGGGTCACCATGTAGCAGTAAACAATCATGAAATATGTTTTTTCTCCTGTAGACAAACTCTTAAGTGCTGAAATCTAAATGTATATAAAAAAAAAAAAGACCCCTTTTGTCCAGTTTGCACTTCATCACTAATTAAAACCATTTAGTTTGTAAATCCTGTATGCTTTCTGTCCTTCATTATAAAGTAGCTGTAGACTGCTACCCTTTTAATTAATTCAGAATACAGACTGCTATTGTTTGGTTTATTATCTTCCTAAAAGGATAGATTATTTCAGATACTCTAGATGTATAAAATGGCAGAAAAGCAGTAACAAAAGCAAAATTGTGTAGAATATTATTTATTTTTATTTATGATATGGAGAAAACTCAACCTATCATTCTCATTCTAAGACAAAATTCCTCCCTATTTCAGTGAATACCTAGAGTCACAGCTCCTGTTGGTCTGGTTGGGAGAAGACAATACAGATTTTGGAGGGCATCATGCATTTCTCAGTACTTTTGCAAATCAGTTTGTTTTGTTTTGTTTTAAACATAGCAGTGTTAGCAGGTATTTCTGTTTTGGACAACACAAAACAGGTGAGTGTTATCAAATCCCCAATCACTTATTAGTGCCTTCTGATGAACCATGCCTCATCCACAGTACAAGAAAAGGCATTCCAAATATCCTGAGTAAAACAGTCATTTCATGGTTGTTCGCTCCATGTGAATACAAACATTTTCAGACTCACTTTTTGTATTTAGTTGAGAGTCCCTATTGATGAAATGCCAAACTTTCTTATTTAAATATCAGTAACTGGTTTGGAAATAAAAGTAAATTTTCTTCTTTATATTTTCATTCAGAAAATCTCTCTCCTACTTCTTCAACTTGCAATGTCAGTTTAAGGTCCGTACGGGCACTCCTTGGTAGTTATTAGAATTTACACTCTACAATGAATTTTCAATATTTTCTGAGTTCCATAGTCTTATTGGACATCAGAACCATTCTTTGAAACCAAGCCAGATCCTGCAATTGCAATCAATCATCATATGGACACAGATTCCACTCACTGAAGTTGTTATTAGCTTATTTTTGATGTTCAACAGTTGGTGCTTTGAGAACTATTGCTTGTAAAGAAAATGACAGAGGAATCAGTGATATGAAATGTTTCATCAAATTAATCGTTCATATTATTGAAACATAACACTGTTTCATGTTTGAGCTTGGAAGAGGTACATCAGCTCATCTGTTCAGTGGTCACATGAAAGCTTGGAATACAAAAGAAAGGGCCCACTGTCACTGTGGAAGACAGGAATTAAAATTAAAGATTTTTCCTGATAATATATGAGAAGTAGCTTATAAATAATTTTACACTAATTTTTCAAGAGTAAAAACTTCAGCAAAAGAAGGATTTTCTTTATATCATAGAACATATAACAATCACAGAATCATTTAGGTTGGAAAAGACCTCCAAGATCATCCAGTCCAATCTAAAATCAAAGCCCAACCAAAACCCATTTAAAAATATTATAAATAAGCCATATTTTACCTGCAGTATCCATCACCTTTTCACCTGAACATGTTTGCATTTCAGTATAAATATGATTTTGTAGAAATACCTAAGTTTCTTACAGAAGGCAATATTTTGATTTTGTGATATCTCTACTTGAAAGCTACACCTCCTCCCCTTAGAAACTCTCAGAGTATTATCAAAGGAGTAAAATTATTTAATTTAATAATTTAACAATAATTTAATTTTCTAAGGAGAGAGGAATTCAAAAAGATCACCAATGATACATTTTTTTTCAAGTGATAAAATACAGCTTGCCACTAATCAAGGTATTGGTAAATAAAAGACTTCAGAATCTTTTCTTAATATGGAAGCATTTAAGTAACTCCTTGTACATTAAGAACACCCTATAAATAAAACACTCTGTTTTTTATTCAGTGTATACTCTTCATTCTGTGTTCACTGTATGACCCTTCATGAAAATGGTCTTAAAAAGCCTAGCTTCAGGCACTGCTATTTCCTGCCACTCAAGGGTTTAAACTGATGACTGGATGGGGTACACCTGTCCCATCAGGTGAAGCTGGGCTACTTGGTGTCTGTGTCTCCTTACTCAAGAAAAGATGATTCCTGCATGATAATACACCACGTGTGTAAACAAATTAAATCATAGGGAGCATATTTTACAAGCAGTATATACATAGTATCTGACTAACTGGTTTCTGCAACAAACTCTACATATGAAATAAGTGGGTACTTCATTATGCTGCAAGTGCTATAGGTTCTTGTTTTCCACAGTATAACCACTGGTCAGATCTTCCAGCTCTCACACTCAATGCAGTCATTTTCATCTGTGCAAAGTGGACACTAACAGAAGTATTCTGTCCTGGTATCACTCTGTAATGCATTGGCTGGGTGTAAAACATGGGAAAGATGCAAGGCTGCAGAAAACTGGACTCATTAGGAAAACGTATATAGCAACATATCAGAATTGTCCGTTTCTATTACCATAAAAATACTTGCAATAAGAAAAAAACAATCAGAGGAAAATTAAAGAGGGGTATTATCCTTTAATGGATAATTGTATACAACTTTCTTTAGACCATAAAATAAAAAAGCAGCTAAAATGGAAGGGAATTGCTGGTTGTTTTAATGTATGTTGAAGCTATTACAGCACTGAGTGTTTTCCCTAATGAAACTGTGGAAAACTCAACACTTGGAGGGGCACGTAAAATGAGATTCAAAAAGATACTGGAAATATAAAATGAGCATCAGAAGATGTCAAACCAGATGTCAGGCCTCCCAGTCTGCATCACCATGTTTTACAGCCATGCATTCCAGTAACGCATTCCAGTCTGTACCTGCACTGCCGCCAGCCCCTGTGGCCATGCCTTGTTTTGGGCACCACGGTCCCCTTTCCCCTCTGGAAGGAGGTGGGACCTGCTCAGCCACTGCGATAAAGGGAACGCTGCACTTCTTAATGTGTGAGCACAGGGATTTATGTGAGGAACAAACACCAGCAAGCAAACACAGCTGTTCCAGGAATTACACAGCTTTTCATCCCTGAACACCTTGAGGCCTCCAGAAAGACACTCTGGGAGGTTGCAGAGCACCAAGCAGGTGGAGAGGGAACTTTTTCATCATTTTAAAATATTTCTCAGCCTCGGGGCTGTATATTACAATCAGGTTTTCCTTGCTAGCATGTTACATCTTTCCCTTTGTACAGAACTGCCTTGCAGGTTCATCTACCCTGTCTTCAAGGTTCAAGGCAAATGCAAAAGACATTCCCAAAGCCATGGGAACTGTACTCAGTTTTGCAAAGCTTTTCTGTACCATTTTAATGAAATCTCACTATGTTTTTTATGGAAGGAAAATATCTTAAACAGGCTGTTAATAATGAGAAAT
>VXAA01000632.1:284398-303330 GCA_013399115.1 Anseranas semipalmata
GGGGGGTGTTGACCGTTATCACTGAAACACAAGACTGCAGCATACAAGTTTAAATCCCAGACAATTCTGTCCCCATAAGATTACCAGGAAGAGTTAATGTCTAAGAGTCTCCTGTCTGGAAAAAAGAGTGTTTCAGGAATATATTCTGAACTTTTCACAGTTAAATTTTTGTTCCAAATTAGATATAAGATTTATTGAGATGTTTCATGTTTAATAAAATGCTCATAACAGCTTGTGATATTTCACAGGATAAATACACAGTTAACAATTCTCATGGCCTTATTTGTATAGCTGATCTAAGAATAATAACTGGTTCGTTCGGTAAGAGAATGACAACAAGTTATTTCAGGTTATAAAAATGTGTGAGATGAGTCAAAATGACAAAGCTCTAAGGATTGGAGGTTCTAGTGCATACAACATTTAAGTCCCAAACCAGGTTACACCAATCTAAACATCATTTAAACTCCAAAACCACCTGAAATAAGGAGTTAGAAATTTCCACATTTTCCCAGCCAAATCCACAACTGTTCTTTTATTTCCTGCACAGCCCAAGACATCTCAATCTTCTCGTGTTATTTAAATCTAATAAAAGATTAATATCATCTGAGAATAAAATAATATATAATTATCTGAAGACAAACACATGCTATTATGCATCCTGGCTATGTCCCTCAAACAACACATAAACAGAGAAAGTCCAATACTTCTTTTAAAGTATTTTCTTTCAAAAATACTAAGAAGTTAAGACTCTCTGAGTATATTTGACATCAAAAAAAGTTGCTTTCATTTTTGGAAATGCTGAGAAGGCAGACACTCTTAGGGAGGTCAATGAGACTTACTGATTACACAGTGTTACGGAAAATTAGGCTACTTATTTGGGAACTAAATATGGATTTTAAGTGCATTCAATGAAATCACACATTTGAGTATTTTGGAGCTGGCCTAAATTTTTTAGAGGAAAGTTTGAGACATTGAACAACAACTTTTCAGAAGAACAAAATATTTATTATGTTCTTCACAGTAATTAAAGGCAATTCAAATAATCTGAAAAGAGACGATTTGGAGGGGGGTGGTTATTGGCTACACTTCCATTTTTGCTGTAACAAAATAGCATTTTGCAAGCTACTCAATGTACTTAGGACAGCCCCAACTCTAGTCAGCTTTGACTCTTCAGTACCTGGAGGACACACAGTAGGTCTGCAGGATGGCTTTGCACCACCAGGGTTGGCCTCTCGCCCATCTGTCAGGATAAAAAACAATGGAGATGAGGCAGCTTAAAGAGAGGGGACAGAAGAAAGAGATGTAAATACTTTCTCTTTTAAGGTAATTGTTACAAATTAACGAACACTCTCTATAAAAGTCATTCTCTGTGCTTTATCAGGGTCAGTTTATTTCCGATGTTTGCCTATCCAAGTCTCAGCAGGAAACTGAACTGTAGATATTGTTTAGCTGTTTGATGTTCACAACAATAATAACATAAACTGACTAAAAAACTTTCAGAAACAAAACAAAACAAAACAAAACAAAAAAACTAGCTAGACATTTTAAACTAAAACAACTGCTATTGCTATCAATTTAAGTAATCACTTTCCCAGCTGACAGATGCAAAGCTCTCCGTTCAGATAATGACTTTTCCAGCTGACAAGAGTCAGGGAACAGGAAGTGTATGTGGGGATAAGTGTTCGGGAATTAGAGGACAGCCAAAGTTTGCAGCTACCTGTATTATCTGAACGAGGTTAGTTTACTTCTAATGACACATTTTTACCTGAAAAACAACATCAGTAAACATTTAAAAATCCTTCTAGTGCAGCCATATACTTTCCTATGATACCGGGTAATTTTAAAAGTTTTTATTTTCTGTTTGAAAGCAAAATAATTACATCAGCCAGCAGTTGCAGTTTTCAACAGTGCTTTTGCAGGGCAAGGAGAAATGGTACAGGCTTTATTGTTGCTGTCTGCACTTAAGCCAAAACTGTTCCCTGATTTTCAGCAGTGTTGGAAATGCAGTGCCTCATGGCTACAAAACAGACCCAACATCTTATTAGAAATATGGCCAAAGCATAGAACTGGCAAAATGTGTACTATATTCATACAACTCCCTGTCATATGAAGTATTAAGCAGGTTACTAGGCTCTGTTGCCTTATTTAATGGGTTCAAAATTTCCATTCTGGGAACGCTGGGAAGCTTTCTTTGGGGGGCAGGGGGGTGCAGGGTGGTCTGTTCAAACTGCCCCAATGATAGGGCTAATTAAAGAGCCATGCAACCAGCGGAACTGCCCAGGCAGTACGCTATAGGAGACCTTCCTCGCCCATATTAGAGAGCAGCGTATTTGATCTTGTGTAGAGCAGGGAGAAGAGGCCACATGTTAGCTCTCCCTGGAGCTGTCAGGATCATAAAGCTGAAAATCTGATGGCAGTTTCATGACCCAGCCTTTTCCTGTAGACCAACATGTCAGATGGCAACTGCTAAGTTGCCCTAAAATAACAGAATCTCCATTATACATTAAAGTAACTCAACCTGCTGGGCTGATCATAATAAAAAGTTATAACCCAACATCATACTTCAGCATTTACCAGAAAAGGAAAGTCTGAGGAACTTCAGCTACAAGTCTGTAAAAGTATCAGCATAAGCCAGCACATATGACTGTCAAGCTGATATGAAATGAAATATTTCTCTTCATGATGACAGACTGAAATTTTTATTAGGTTTGACCAAGCCAGAAACAAAATATTGTTGTATTTTTTTTAACTTGTGCTCCCTATCCTGCAATAATAATAATATTGTGTAACACACACACACACAAAAAAAATGTAAAAAAACAAAGAAATAAAAATGTAGAATTCCTGAGCAGCTGTATCAGTAGTCTTCATATCAATGATATCCAAAAATTACAAGAAAAATGGTCAGTTTTTAGTTTAACTCTTGTTATAGCCTTATTATATCTATTTCTATTTCTTCTCTATCTACAATTTTTTTCAAGTCAAACTTCCCAGTCATAACAATAAATCAAATCTGAGGCTTGAACTCAATGTCTCTGGTTTTTCTCTTCTGCTTAGAAGACACTGGAGGTACAAAACAGCATACATGAGAACAGTAACACAATATGGAATATAGAATGAAAATGAGCTAAGTAAAATCATGAGGAGAACTAAAGAAGGTGAAATCTGATCTCTTAGAAGAAGAATATATATGATGAACAGAAATAGCATACAAAAGTACAAACACACAAGTTCATATTGCACACTCCCTTTTTAGTACAGCTCTGTCACATCTGCAATACAAAACTTTTTTTTTTTTTTTGCTTTTCTTTTGTTCTGTTCGTATAGCTTTAGCATACGTTCATTATAACAATATGCCTTTTTTATTAATCCTACTGCAAGGAGAAAGGAGAGGTTATTGAGGCAAGGTATGGAGGTTCATAGATAAGCTAAGGGAATGTAAAAGAGCAAGATCAGACTTTCACAGAATCTATCAAACACGGAAAGTCTATTCTCTCACCGAACAACATTTCTCACTAAAGCATAAGGGAGGTCTCACAGCATACACTAATGATAGGAAATGCAATCCAAAGCTCCACATATTGTTTTATTTACTCTTTGAAAAATTAAGCTTCATTGAAAACCTGCTTTGGCCTCACACCCATAGCATCACCCACTAGAAACAATTACTTTCCTTTGAAACGTGCCTAGTAAACTTTAAAAGGCTATCCCTCTAAAATCAGAGTATATACAAATACTTAAGGGGTTAATAAACTCTTACAATATACCAAAATCACAAGTTTTATACCTCAATGCTGTACAACTGGGGCTCCTAAGAGAGGAGTAATTGCATTGTAGCAACGTTAAAGTTTGGTTTAGGTTTCTCCATCGGCAGAATGAAGTGCGTCTTACTTCTCAGGTGTGAGACTTGGCTGCTCTGCCTTTTGCAATATATTATCCCAACACTGTCAGAAAATGCTCAGCAGCGCCAATTCTTACTAAACTGGGTGTGTTATAAATCCAGTGTAAGCACGGGATTTCTTATGCCAACAATGCTTCTCAACCTTTACCTTATTACCACACTTCTTGGCTGCTACGAGATAAAAATCTTTTAAGCTTTTTACTGCTTGTGTGTGAAATCTCAGATAACATAGCCAAATGCAGGAAAAGTTCAGGGCTGTTTTATGACTCCATTTTATCAAAAATTTTGATCTACAAAGCCCGAACGCACAAATTCATTGCTGTTGGATGAGGTCAGTGAAACCACACCCATTCCCTCGACAGACCTTCCTTTTCCTTTAGTAGACAACTTTACGTGGGCTACAGAAATATGCCCTGTCAGACGAGAAACACGTGCCCTCAGATTGAAGGCAATGCCAAGTAAATCAGGAGCTTTCTACGCAGCAGACTTCAGCACTCTGTGTGCTTAAGACACATTATCTGTGAGTTGTGGAGGTGAAGCCCCTCTGTAATGAAATTCAGCTGAGCAGGAACTAACCTAGAAACACCAGCAGGAATGCTGAGGGCTAATGACAAGACAGGTTTGGCACAAGGGGGATGCATGAAACAAAATCACTACAGTGAAGATTTCCAGAGAAAAATGTTAATCATCTTGTAAGAGGGAAAGTGTGTGACATGAGGAACGGGAAGGAATGGCAAACACATGTCAAGCAGCACACTTTATTTACCTTTCATTAGCATGTCTTCCTAGGAGAAGGTTAAATACTCCAGGAGAGGGATGGGATTTTTCTTATGTTAACTAATCCAGACAAAAGTGAATGGAGATTTGCTTTCTTCAGCATTCATTGATATTAATTGCTTTATTGAACTAGCTGTGGGAACACAGATTTCCCAATGCCAGCATAAAGGATCATTATTTATAAGCTAACTGATCCCACAAATTCTACACTTAGCTCAACATTTCCGTTGGAAACACTGAAAGAATCTTTTAAAAAAATCATTATATTTCATACTTTGCACTAAAGCACACCAGCTAAATGATACAGGTTTTCCAGGAAAAAGAAAAACAACTTTTTAAGTCTCACATAACAGATTCCAAATCAGCTCTGAAGTGCTGCATATTATTACATTTTTCCTCCATTTATTTTTCATTCTTTCCCTTTTCCCCTGACTTACAGGTGTCCTTAGTTACAACCATCAGTGAAAACAAAACACATATGCAGACTATAAATCTGTATTTGTGTACTGATTCATAACAGTAAAATATCTTTAGTTCCTCCTTCCAATTTCCTTTCCCTATTCGATTCATAACTGTACTGCGGTATACTGGGTTTAGCCTTTCAGGAACTCAATTTTGTCCCAGAAGGTTGGTTAGCAGGAAAGACCTGCAAGTGCAGGTTCTGGCTTCAAGAAAATATATCGAGCAGGAGAGACTTCGAAATAGAATAAAAGCAACTAAATAAACACTGCTACCTTTAATTAAATTGCTAAGTTGTCACTGTAACCCTTTGGAGATAGATATGGATGACTCAGTCCATCAGAGTTCATGCAAAAATACACCACAACAGTCAGTGACATCAAATGATATTTCTTAGCACCAAGGAGTTAATAAATTTCAAGGAGATATCAACAATGAATGTTAAATTCTTTTGTTCTAATATATCCTAACAATGCTTATGGCTTTGCTGCAGTTAAGCTCAACTTTGCTGTTCAAAGATCAATTTAGGGGCTCTATGTGCTGTTTTAAATCATAGCTGTGCTAAACCTGGTATGTAAATCGCAAAGTTATAAATGTTTGTTTTTCTCATATGCCTTTCTCTTTATATCACAGTTGGATTCCTTCACCAGACCCCCAAAAAGTAATCATTTTTGGCATATTTTAGACACCAAATATGTAAGCTATAAAGGAAGAACTAGGTTTTAATTTACAGTTGTAATCATTCATTCCACACAAAGAAAAAAGCACTTTTAGCTGCCTGAAAAGAAGCAGTGTCCTGTGTGCATATATACTTGAGTCAAAAGATCACTTTCTTGCACAGACTTAGGTTAAAGAAAATCCACTGGGGGAAAAATGGTTTGGCTGGGGCTAGAAAACTGCAGGATACTAAGCCTGCATTTGAATACCCTTGGCAGGTGAGACAAGGGTAGGTTTGGCTTATTAATGCAAAAAGTATAATTCAAAAAAGAAATGAAGATAGATATTTGACATAGATATTATCTAAGATTTGTATAGTAAAAGTGTTGTGGCCTGTATTAATAGTCAAAGCCTGATCATGATAAATGTTGGGTTAAACAGATGCCACTGACTGCTGCTTCAAAGCACATCTGCAAAAGAAAGCAAACAGCATGTGAAGACAAATGTGATCATTCTTTAAAGTATCTGTTAAATTTGTAGTTAAGTAACCAGTTGTAAGGATGGAGTTTCTAAAATTTTCAGTACAAGGGAGACCAAACAAGCACTTTCAGAAGCCAGGGCTCACCTACATACGGCAGTCAGGGCTTGATATGTTGTGACATATGATGACCAGGACTAAAGGACTGTGACAACCTTCTCTCCTAGTGAGATAGCAAAGGAAAAAGAGAGATTGGAGGGCTTTAACAGAGAAGAACATCCTGTAACTATAGAGGGAAATATACAGAAACTACCAGCAAGCATAAAACAGATGGTAGTTATATTGCCAATAAGCCTGAGCTTAGAAAGCATACCAATCATCTCTAACGATTACTGGGGAGAGGAGCTATGAAGAGAAATGTAACTATTGTAGTAAAAGGGGGTAAGTGCTGTATAAACTTCTCAAAAACTACAATGAAGGGCAACAGTTTGCTTACCTAAAATGGCAAGAAAGCAACATATAGTTCTGAAATGTCACATAAAGTGTATCTCTCATCCCTCTCCCATATCAATACAATACAATGGTAATTCTTCTTAGAAATCCAAAATATGAAACAAAATTTCAAGTTTAGGACATTAAATGGTAGACCATTACTATAAAGGAAAGGAAGCATTTAGGAGCCTCCTCCCTGTTATTTCCAAGAAAGCATATTTTAGTTCTTTCCTTTGTTCCCATAACGGTTCCTTTCTGCGGAGTATTTCAAGGTTTCAGAATCTGTTAAACTGAAGATTTAAAGACTATATGTTGCCAACACACAGCTAAGCTTAGCATTAGTTTTCTGTGTACCTACATATATGTGCACACACACACTGTAAACTTGGAGGATGACCCGTGTCTTACTCAGGTGGAACTGGTCAAACTTTGTGTTCAACTGAAGTGCTCAAAGGAAGCCTGAAAAAAATCTTTACGTCACTTATTTGAGTTGGGTTGGCATGGAAAATCATGTTCATATTGTACTCATTTGTGGTCTGCTTCTCAGGAATTTTAACAGATGACAATTCAAAGATAAATTTGCTTTAAAAATAAATGATGAAAAATAACTGGCTTCTCAGCTCTTATTTCATAATCTCGAAAGTATGTTCAGATTTATATAATTAAAGTAGAAAATAGAAGTCTAAAAATGAAATCTGGTTTTGCATTAGAGCAGTCGGCATTAATATGATTCTTCCTCCGCTCCTTTTGTTTTCTGCTGCAGTGGCACACCCCTTACCCAGCTTGGACAAGTTACCATGAGCAATCAAAACACAGTGCTCTGACCTGCTCGGGCTGCACCCGATGCCACTGCACAGGAGCCCCAGGCTGGCACGCTCTCTGTCACCCAGGCTGGAAAGTAGCACGAATCACAGACCCCTTCTCAATGGCTACCAGGAAAGAAAACATGAGCCACCAAGCAGGTCTCCCCAGCCTGATTCAGGGAGGTCCTCTCCTCTTTATCTTAATCATGTGACTTCAGAAAAAATGCGGTGGGAAGTCCATGAAACATATACGTGCTTATAGCCTGGCAGAGATTGCTGAGCCACAGCCTACAGGTGCAAGAGTTTATACAATTTTTTCCATTTATATGTGACCTCTAGCTGTGGCTCTCCATTCTCTTCTTTAATTTATGAGAAAAAAATAAGACTTTCTTTCTTTACTTCACACAGCAATTATTTGGAAGCAGAGGGTGTTATACTATAGCACAAAAATTGTACAAACAGCCAAAATAGCTCAAATTTGATCCTGCTGAGTGAGGTGTAGGGCCTAGGGTCTGACTGTAAATCTTAAAATCAGCTGTATCTCTGGAGAAAGCAGATTGCTTTGCTGGACATGGAGCTGAACAGCAACTCTAACAAACTTATGAAGGCTCCATTAATTTTCTTTAAACTAATGGTGGCCAAATCTACTTGAATAGCCTCAATATTCTTCCTAGCCCAAATTCAAACTTGTTTTATAGTCTGCTCAATGCAGACTGTGCTTCAAATTCAAATATGCCTTGTGTCTCTTCTAAAGACCTTCAGCAAAAGCCTACAAATCTGGAGGTAAGTTCCTTCTACCTTTTCTAACCATCCCTGCAACACCAGGCTTCAGGTATGTCCCAAGACATTAAAGACACAAATAAAACAGATAGTGAAATACCACATATAGCAAGAGAAAGGAACAAAACAGCCCTGGTTTTAAGTTGCAGAAACAAAAAATCTGCAATTACATTATAATGCTGTTTGTTGCTCTTCTAAGTAGTGTTAGTACAAAGAAGCACACACCTGAAAGCAAAAGAAAGCATATCAGGCAACACATTCATAGCAGGAGCTCACTGAAAGAAACAGTGCAAAAATGCAGAGTAAACTTCCACCTCTTTATCTCTGATATGTGTCAGCAAAAAACCAAAAAAATATATTTGGCTTCCATTCTTTCACCAGCTCAGACATTTGGGTAAAATGTAAATTTGATGTGAATTTGGAAAATCAAAAGCTTGTTGCTTAAAATGAAACATGAAAATAAGAACAACAGTTGCAAAAGCAACTAGCCTCCAAATGAACAAACAAACAACAACAACAACAAAAAACAGATTTTAAAAGGTGTTTTTCTGTCTCTAGTAAATTAGACTTTCAGGCTTCCAAGTCAATTCAGTGAAAAAAATCATTGAAATTATCACCCACAGGACTGCCATTTTCTCCTTTTCTGGAGGACCAGCATAAATCCTGTGTGTAGGTCACCCTTTTGTGCCTATCCTTACATCATTTTTCCAGCTTTACCTTCACAGCATCATACCTCACCTTCTGTGTTATCCACTGCTTCTTCAGCAATGCCACCCCTGAGATCACGTCCATCTACTTCCTGTCACACCTACACTCATCTGTATTTATCTCATG
The DNA here is from genome assembly GCA_013399115.1 of Anseranas semipalmata. Lineage (NCBI taxonomy): Eukaryota > Metazoa > Chordata > Aves > Anseriformes > Anseranatidae > Anseranas > Anseranas semipalmata. Next base: position 293,580 of record VXAA01000632.1, read on the forward strand.
TCCAGTCCAAGGCTCTCTTCACCCATTTTTCAACATCTGTAACTTCCATGGTGGCATTAGAAGTCAGCTTTTTGAAGAATGGCTTCAAAGGCCATGTATTCATTCATTGACACATTCTAAAATGATTGAGAACTGCCAAGCTGCATATACAGTTAATATGATTGACTAGATGATCTAGGAATATGTCACCAATTGTTCCTTGTCATACTCAATAGCTGTGTCTATTTTTTCATCAGATTATTTGTATCAGGGTCCCTGTTTTCATGTGTGTTTTTATAGGTTTTACCACAATGGGATTCTGACCTAAATTATAATCTTGGGTTCACCAGCAATTCCCCTAATAATAATAGTAAAGCAGAGCAACTTTTGGGGGTGGGCTAATCTTTTAAACTGTAAAAACTTGGATTGATTATTAAGTACTAGCTTATACAAATACTTCTTGTATATGAGAAGGAGGGAATAGTTTTCTGGACACCAAATGTAAAAGCTTCACAACATGTGAATCTGACAGCAAGCAAAGATGGACTTCCAGGAATTTAAGGAATAGGATTAGAATTCAAAAGACCTTGTCAAATTGCAGAAATAACCTAAAAAAATAACATTTAATCAAAGAAGGAAAAATACAAACTTTATAGTCAATTAGGAATAACCAGGATGTATCAGGAATAAATACAGAATAGGGAACATCATGTTCTGCATAACATGATCCAGTGGTATACTGGAGCAAGAGCTCTATAATCGTAAATTTTATACATTTATATGTGTACAACTGTAAGAAATGTGAAATAACCCATTACACTCCTTGGTCTTGACACTACTTGGCCCAACTGTAGTACTATACACTGTCATGAAGTACCCCAGTGAAGAAAAGATGTGGATCAGCTGGAGAGAAAGTCTAGAAGAGAAGGGTGAAAAGTGAAAATGATAAAACATCTAGAAAACCAGACTTAGGAAAAAAAAAAAAAAGTAAGGAATTGATATGGTTGGTTCTATAGAAGAAGAGACTGAGGAAAAAATGCACATAAAAATATGTGCAACATGATGCAAAGAGGAAGGAAATAAATTGTTACCCATGATAATTATGGACAGGCAAAACCATCGGTCTGTTGAAATTGCAGCCAAGGACATTTTGGTGAGATCTTGAGAAAAATCTCATGGACATTAATAAAATAACATACTACCTAGTGCTAGTGCAGATGTCTGAACTGGACCTTCAAATGACACTTATTTAGTAAACCACAGGTCAGAAAATACACAATGGACTGTCTGGTGTCAGTAGGAAAAAAAAAAAACCTATGACTATTTTGATGAACTTCAGAAAAAAGAACAGTATTTGGCTGTATGGGGAAAAAAATTGAAAATGAGAAATATTTTCAGTAATTTCATTAGGATTTACATCCTTTATTGTGAGATATACTTAAAATCTGTTTTTAACCAAAGAGTCTTGATAAAGTAAGGAGACTGCCTGGTTTACTACTTGTAGTTTTTTCAAGCAGTGGTGGCTGATGATGCTCTTCATAAACAGTAGCGAATACATTTAAACAAGCTAAAAGATGTTTAATGTAAAAAACTGTAGCTTGAAAAAAAAAATGTTGTTGTGGATTGCATATTTTACATGCAATTTATGCTGCAGTTTCTCTTCATTAACCACATCTCGCAGATTTTTCAAAGCAACATCATGAATATTATTAACATGTGTTAAAAATATGTTTAAAATAATGTATAAAGCTTTGTGTTTAAAGCGAAAGTTTAGGTATAATGAACAAGGGTGTCTGTATTGTATATATTAGTTTGTATGTATGTTGATATATAAACCAGACTCTGCGTCTACAGACACATGCATATATATATTGCTTTAGAGTTCGTGTTTTAATTAAACTGAACTAGACCTTAACAAGAACATCCAATTCATAATTTGCTCATTCCATTCTATAGATTCTTATTAGTTAAAGCAGAAATAATCCATTCTGAAATGTGACACGTAGAAATTGCTAGTATCTCCTTTCACTGTATTTCTTTCCTTATCATTGGTTTCCTTTTACTACAGTAATCTCAGGAAAAGTCTTGAAGCCTTCCATTTTTCTCTGCAGTACTTCCCCATTGTATCCATCTTCCAAAATTGCTTTTGCTGTCACAGTATTTATAATAGAAAATTGTCGATAATGACAGACACAGGACTTGAAAATTACAAAAATTAAAAACTTTTAATTTGAGCAATTGAAAATATCCAATATCACTCCATTAATCTAGTCTTAGTAACATCTCCACTTCAGTGTATCTTTGTGGTTATAACTCTTAAATACAGCATCTTCATTGTCAAAAAATAAACAAAATACCAAACAATAAATAATTGTATAATCAGACTCAAATATAATGTTTTGAAGTAGCATCTTTTGACATTTTAGGCATGAGACTTTGAAATACACTCAGCATTGATTAAATTTACTCCTGCTGATGTAAATAGGAGTATTATTAGGTCAACAGAGTGTTTTCACAAAGCCTTTCCTACTGTCTAATGTCAAGTACTAACCTGAACTCTATCAGTAGCATGCTGCGTTTGGTGTATACTAATTTTTTCAAAGAAAGCAAAAAATATCTGTGGATATTTTCTATCATTCATTGAAAAAAAAATAATAATAAATAAAAAGCTTCCCCCCCATCTCACTGAAAAGAAAACCAAGATACACTACTCTGAAAGGCTTTCAGGGTGCCTGGATGTTAATTCTCATACACTTCAGACATTGGAACCAAGCAACGAGACAAATGCTCTTGATCTTTTCGGAAGATACGTGTGTGGCTATATTATGTCTAGTTGGAATAACATTAGCCAAATGGAAGATTAATAATGATAAGTTCTTCTTGATGAAAACTTTCATTTGAGGATAGATGTATATTAATATATTACTTTACTTGAGCTTTATATAAAAAATATAAAATGGAAAAAGTAGAAGTTAGTAGAAGCAAAAAACAGAAATAATAGTATGAATGTATCACAAACAAATCATATTTTCCCTTAAAGAAGCAGGCTAAATGTAATAAAAGGTATTAAGTTTTCATTTCACATAGCAGAAAAATCCTTCTCCTTCTGCTCCACATTCTCACCAAAATGATCTTGCACCTTATCTTTCTTTTCACTATATATCATTTGCTGGAACAGGTTTGCAGCTTACACATCTCTGCACTAATGTTTGTTGCCCATGTATACCTGTTCACTGATTTAGCAGAATAATAGTGGCATTTCTTCAGCTTTCAGTGCTGCTTATTTCATCATCTGTTGAATGTTCATATTTCCCTTCTCTAAGTCATCCAACCATATTTTTGGGACTTGGCATAATAAGCTCATCTTCAGGAGACCATCTCCACATTACCGCTTGATAGTTTGCATGCAATATATGCAGAAATAGATTAAGAACTAGCTGGAATCAATTTCACCAATTTTGGCACAGACAAGTTGAGAACAACATTTTCTGATAGTAACTGCTTCACTTTTTGGACGTAAAGACAGTACATGAGTTTCAGTAATTTCTCAAAGATGTGTGGTAAAAGCCTGATGCATGTGCAAACTTTAGCAAGGGTTTGTTAATAAACTGCACTTCAGTATGTAAGTTTTAGCTCTTCCAGCTTTCTCTTTTCTACAGAAACACTGTGGCATTGCACCATAGAAAGGCACACAGGCCAAAACACCAATTCATGTCATGAATCTTACCCCGGTCCCTGTTCCGACTTACTGATAACCTGATAGAGGTTAAGACCCAAGAAGAGCACAAAGAGGGTTCTTGTTTTGGCATTATGACCTATTAGTACTAAGTGTGTGAAGCACTGAGCACCCACAAAAAGTAACATACAACACTTTTTATATCACCTGTGCCCAAGGTGATCTGAGAAGCTCAGTTACCCCATGATGTGCTGTGGTTTGCTTAAATAGGAGGTTGCAAGAGCCACAGTACAGTTGCAGGGCATACCCAAAGAGCATAATAGAAGCAGGACTAAAGCCTCCATTAGGAAAACAACAACAACAACAAACAAACAAATCAGCAGCATTTCAAAATCAAAATATTTACTTTCTGATGCAAATTTTTTTGGATTTCAGGTTTTTCCTTAAAACTTAACATTTTCTGCAGCAGGAAAAATACAATAATCAGATGAAATTTTGGCCAAAATATTGAAACTCAACACCACTTATTTAGGTTTGAATAATGTTCTGTTTATCATCCTAAGAAAGGACATCTTCGTCCTGCACTTCAAAACTAATGACAATGTGTCTCTGTTAACCAGGCAAGTGGGGGCCAGGGGTTAGGATTAATATAACACCATCTGTCCAGTCTTTCCCCTCGCTCTTTATAAACATATTCTTTAACATGCCATACAAGAGCAGTCCACAAATGTTGTCCCATACCTAAATGATAATTAAAAAAGCACAGCATACAAAAATAAAGGATGGCTCTTACAAAATGAGGGAGAGTACTGCCCTAAATGTAGGTCTTTAATGCTTTAATGTTTGCAGAAGAAAGTGAGGGAAATAATTTTTTTTTAGCCTTTTATTTATTTTATAGTCTTGATCTTAACTGTGTGTGCCTATTTTACAAGCTGTTTCCTAATTTTTCAGCTGGTCTGATTTCCCCTTGCAATGGGAAGGTTTGCAAGTTCAGAAATCCTTCACCTTGGGGAACGAGGCCCCCGGTGCTGGCCCATCAGCTTCCAGAGAGGGATGGTCTGTGCTTTAAGATCTCTTAGAAACCAGGGCTTTCAGTGATGGGACTCCACAGGCTTGATATGTAAAACACCCTCTTCTTAAAAATACTGGTAATCCCATGTTAATAAAAACTCAACTAGATAATAAGTCATTTTGAAGCCATGTTGGCACTAGATATATGGACAACTGGAAGCATCAGTTTAAGTCAGCTAGAGCTCTGTGAATTTTGCAGGATAGCACCAGAAATGCTTATAGCAAACCAGGGTGGGACATCAAATCAGGGTGTCTCAAGGCTTCAGGAGAATTTACACATGGATTCGATTCTAAATCCAAAATTTGCATGTGTATGCTGTTATGATGCATCCGCAACCAGATCCAACTAACTGAAAAAAAAAAAAAATAGCATTAGTGGTAGTTCTAAATGAGTCTCAAAGCAGCCTAGCCCACAGCCAGCCTGTAAAACATCCTGCACTTCTCCTCGCTCAGTGAACCCTGCTTCATCCCAAGTAAATCACAGTACAGAATGAAAGTCCGGTCTAAATTAAAACACCACAGATGAATGATAGCCCCCAGGCTTGTGCAGTTAGCTGTTTCTCCATAGAAATTCCAGTCCAGCTTCACCCCATCCTACTTCAGATATTAAATGGTGCTGCCTACACTAGATGTCTACTATGCTTAGGCCTTCCCTGCCACGGGCTGAAAAAGGCAGACACTTCTAATGGACAGCTGGCCACAGGTGGATCTCTGGAGCTATATCTCAATTAGTTTATAATTAAGCAAGGCAGGGCGTGGTGCCTGGCTCTGAGGGCAAGGAACATGATATGGATAGTACAATGATGGCTGCCTGGCCTCCCTAAGAGCAGAGTGGGGTGTCTATGCTGTGGAAAACACCTTGGCCCTTGGTGAAGCTGTGCTAGGGACTGTGCTAACGGTGTAGAGGATAGGTGAGCACGTACCAAGTGTGTGCCTGGGGAACTGGGGTGAGTAGAGTGGGAATGAGCTGGGGCCCTTCTCTGCAGAAGGGCAACAGAAAGAAACCAGGGAAACTAATCCTAATTTGGCCTAAGTGTCTTTAGCGAGGGGTATATTGATGCATGATCCAAAAGCCCACTAAATTAAGCAAAAAGGCTCTCATTAATGATAATATATACAGGGCTGGTTATTACTTTATTATTCCTTATACTTGTGTTAACTCTGTTAACGCTGGCACAGTGTAAATCCATTAGCAATGCTGTCTTCTGTTCTACATCGCTCAGGCACCATGACTAAGTCTGCGCTTAAACAACGAGACAGGGATGCTTAAACTGGGATCCTTCTGAGGCTTCACCCATGACATAGTTTCAGCATTAAGTATGAAGGGAAGAGTAGAAATGAAAGGATATTTATTATAAAACAAGAGTGTTTTTTAGTACCAGCTTGGACATGTGACATTATTTGGAGATGTGACAAGTCTTTTTATAACAAGATTATAGTGCTGTGCATTGGAGTTGCCTGTTGCCTACTGCACTACACTTCTGCGTATTTCCTGATCATTTATAGAAAAGACATGATTCAAGTCTCCCAAACCTTTTTGAATATCCAAATATATTTCACTGCCAAACCAGAGATGTAACCAAACTTCACACCAAGTGATAAGCAGATCATTCTACCTTTTTTCACCTCGTTCAAGCTTCTCAGATATCTTTGTTTCTCGTCTTCAGTCTTATTTACGTAGTTGAACATTTCGGCCCTTTAGATCAGCTCATGTTAATCAACAAGATAGCAGCTAAACAGTTACTTTTTTCTCATCCAGCAATCAGGTCTATGAGGTCTATATACAGCCCCAAATTCTTAAACTAAAAGTTAAGACAGCCTTTCCCCAGGGAAAAGCTAACTTCATTTATAAAACACATTTGATTTCCTTTTTCTAATCTCTCCATAGCCTTTTTACACTGCTGCGTGCTTTAATTTTGCTTTCAGTCAGAAGTTTAAAAACTTTAGCTTCTAATAACTGGAAAAAATGGTTATTTAAAGATAACTGCAACTTGCTTAACATGCCAGACTATCATATGCTCACTGCTTTGAAGCTGCAAATTAATGACGAGCAGGAACAGTGACTATCTTTCAGAGGAAACTGACCTCTTTCTAATGGCTCATCGCTAATGTCATCTGTCTGCTGCATCTCATTATGTGAATTTCACGGAGTAAGAAAGTATCTTAAGGCTGTGCACAAATAAAAAGGACCTTCTAGTATTGAGCACTTTGAAAATTTTTGATCTCTCAAAATACCTTCCTTAGATACTGGTTTCCCCTTTTGTGCATGGCACGCTGCTTATGTCATCTATTCTCTGTGACTAATTATGTTAATTTTGTGCCATAAAAGTAACTGAAGGCTGTTAAGGAATAAAAGCTTTTGAGTGGCCTTATTTCATAAACACCCCTTTTGAACAAGGCGCATTTAGTCATATTTGCAGTAACAGAAAGAGTCTTGTGCTAAAAATACAACAAAGGCTCTTGAATATGGCCATTTATTCCTACTTTATTAGGTAATTTATGAAAAGTATGAAGGGAAGCCTTTTTGTTACTATAATTTGCATAAAGCTGGTGCCCCATTAATGAGATAACTTCCTGCCTTTTGTGTACCACCAGCTGGAAATAGAAATATAGGAACTTTTCTGTCTCCCAATTACTTAACCTGCTGAGTTCAGAGTTGGAGAGTAAACAGGATTCATATCAGTCAAAGAACTTGATTTATGCTGCTCTATCTAAAATATTTTTATTTAATTAAGGGGCCAGTGAAAGTGAAACATTAAAAATATACTAAATGTCCATCAACTACATGGGACCAAACCTTTAGACCTGTGCTTTAATTTTGCACCTGTCCTTTTGTGCTGTCAGTCACAATTAGTTGTGCTACAGACTGTATCCATCACGAATGGAAGCAGACATCTAAACCCGACATTTTGAAGGTATCTGGATGCCAAGGGATGCAGATGGGGTCTAGGCATCAATTGCAAAAATCACCTAGAAACTCAATTGGCATCCAGTGCCCAGACACTTTCAAAAATCCCAGTAATTACCTCTCTGGTGCCCAATACTTTAGAAATTCTGGTCTGGATAGAAAACTCCCTTCCCCAGAAGGAACAACTGAGTATTTCCCAACAAGATGAAGATCTCTCATCTGTAGCACTGATCCGTATGCCAAAAGTTCAGTCTGCCTTCAGACTGGCCCACATGGTGCAATGGTACAGAGTACTCTGCTTAAAAATAGAGGTATTTACATAAGTTTTTGTTTTCAAATATTTTTCCACTTTAATAGCAGCATTTTTACTGCTGAACTAAAAGTAGTGTTTATCAATTGTCGCATCTGAGAATCATTTATACGTGAGGTGATGACTTAGCCATAAAACCAATGGACCAGCTCCCTGTTTAGATATTTTTACAGTTTACTATCTCCAAATTTATTTCCAGTGACTTAATTTTAATTAGAATAATGACTGCTCCTTAACAATGTGCCGAAACACATACAGGTTACAAAAAAAAAAAAAAAAAAAAAAAAAATTATAGAAAAAAAAAAAAAAAAAAAAAAGCTATGTATATAATAAGACCAAATTTCAGCTGCACAGAGTTTGTGTCATTTGAGGTCAGTTTGTTGAAGCATTAAAGATTGCTCAGTGGTCAAATTGCTTGATTAGATGTACCTACCTAATCTGTTAAATTTGAATAAAAAACATCTTTTGCTGTGGAATAGAGCATGTGACTGGTTCATACTCACCATACCCTGCTACTGCTCTTTGGTTATACTTTGAGGTTTCCCTGTTTTCCCATTGCAGAAAAGCTGGTTTCATCACTGCTCATCTCTAAAGGAGGAAAGGGCAATCAAAACCACGTATCACCTCATTTAGTTAAAATATGGATATATTTAGAATAGCTGCAATATAGTTGCCACTGGCATTTTAACTATGAGCTAAACCATGACTGCTGACAGGCTAAAGGTTGTCACAGTCAAGGTCTTAATTACTCTACAAATTGAAGCTGGATCGTAAGATTCGTCTACTCATGCTTAAGGCAAAGGGGTAGGGAGGAATGCCTACATGGACTCCTTTCAGGGCCAGCAGAGAGACACAGACAGCTCAGATAGGCTGATTCATTCAATTTTAGATGGATTGAGTACAGACTTAGGAGGTATGAGATGAGATTCATATATATTTTTAGCCCAACTTGTACTTGAAATAACACAGTTCAAATTGTATCTGAAGGGGTCAGACTTTGCATCTGAATCTTGAACTAGTTCACAATCACCTAGTTTCCTGTACATTGCACAACGACTGTGTTTCTACCTGTGGCAATCAACAAAGACCACAACTTTTCCCAGTTTCTTCACACCTGTCTCCCATATTTTTACCTGACACATTAATGACATAGAATATTTTGTGCAGTATGTTTTGGTGTTAGAATGGTCTACTTTACTAAAAGATTGCATGAAAAAAAAAAAAAAGTAGTTTAAGGAGCTGGTAAGCAGCTGGGAGCAGAGGAAGAAAATTAACTCCCAGCTCTTTGCTGGACCAACTTTCTTATGGTGCAACATCTCAAGCAGCCTGGAAAACATTCACATAAGTCCATAGTGTTGCTTCTCTCTTCTGGGCGTGAATTATTCACAAGTGAAGAGCCACTGCTCTGCCACAGAGAAACCTATGGCACTGACCTGATGTCTCAGGAGGTATTCTATGTAGACTGCTGCCCAGAACAACAGGGTACAGCAGCTCTCTAAATATCCACACAACCTAGAAGAAGCGACTGCTTCTAAATCACATGCATACAGTTATTTGTACTGTGGGGTTACAGAAAAATTTAGGAAACACTGTCCTTTTGTTGTTTCCTGCTTCAAAAGCAGAAATGGAGGCAGGAACATCTCATGTGCAATGCTGGAGCATAAGGTTACGTTCGAGACTGACCATCAGGGAAAATTATATGCAACACATTCCCACTCCTGACATTGACATTGAATAAATATATTTCATTAATTCATAACTTTTCTTTTTTTTTTTCACTAGAAAAAGAAAAAAATTTATATATATA
>VXAA01000632.1:306275-334061 GCA_013399115.1 Anseranas semipalmata
CCCTTTTTTTTTCTCTCTCTTGTTTGGAGTAGTCTTTTAGAAAATCAAATAATCTTTCCACTTGATCAATTTTTGTCGACTTTCTGTTCAGCACATATTTCTGTTGGGGACTAAAATATGGAATATTCCCTGGGTTGGCTTATTTAAATACAGTATGGCTCCCTCCTCCCATTGCTAGAAGTCTTTGTTTTTAACAAAAATATCCTGTGCATCAACATTATCAATACAGATTCTCAGTGTGCAAAAGGATTGGTTAATTTGCTGTTGTAGAGACAGCAGGGGGAGCAAACATCACTGCATCGTGGGGGAATTCACAATAATACTGGCTATTAAAAAAAAAAAAAAAAAAACACTTCTGAAAAGAAATAGACATTCTGAAGAAAACAATTCTTGTATGCATTTATTATTGCCAGCCAGGCTAAAGCTGTAGGTTAGCCCAAACTTTGCTATGAAAACCATTAGCAGAGGCAAACAACAGCTAGGAGAAATTATAAGTATGCAACAAAAGTAATAAGTGAGTCATGCTCTTTGTAACTCATGACGGGAGTGCTGGAACCCCCCTCTTGAAGCTAAAAGATGAATGAAGATTTGCAGTTTGTTGTAAGTAATATCTTTTTTTTTTTTTTTAACTGTATGCATTCCTACAGTATGAAGAAAGTAATTGTCATGCTAACACAGTGGCACACTGTGCACAGGCATGGCAGAGCCCTCCCAAACCCACTTGAAAGAGCATGTTGGTTTTAGTTGGGTGACCCAAGTCAAAAGTATGGTGTAGGGACAAAGCAAAGTGCAGGCTGGAGCCAGACATCTTGGCTTTGTGCTTCTAATGGCTCAGCTAGTTATCGGGGGACCATCTGGTGGTGCAACCCTGGCCCAAATACAGGCTTACCAGTCCCAGGGGCCAACGCACCAGGCTCAATTAGTTAACAGATTAACTATGCTATCTCAAATACTTGAGATATATCCCTAGCTGCTGCACACCTCTTTGTGCTCATGCTTTCCCTACAGAGTTACAGACTACCCTGTCAGGTTTGTGGGTATTGCCCAAAATGACTGGTATCGGTAGCTGTGGTTTTCTTTAAAGTTTGATTGACTCTCTGAAATTGGATTGATTTTTTGCATCCAGTACTGCCAAAAGGGTCACATTAACTGATTATGAAATGAATTTTGTGATATCTGTCATGCTCATCAGTTCTTCAGGTGAGAATACACATGTTGCAGTTTAAAGCAAAATATTCCTCCTTTGTTCAACAGCTTTCCATCTGCCCATCCATCCACCCATCTGCCTCTGTGTATTCACACACAAAAATAAAACCTGCTAAACAAATCCGTTATCTCTTTGTCCCCACTATCATGATTTGTGGATCTATTTTTCTTTTCAATTTTCTGGAATACATTCACAGGATATTATTATCATCTCAAATATTTTTTCTGCAGTTAGCATTCAGCATTCCCTTTTTGCTTTTCTAATTAGCCTTTCAGTTTGCTCGTGCCTATCTTATATAGCCTTTCAACTGCTCCACCTTACCAGATTTTGTATATTTTTTTTCAACACTTTGTGCTTATTGCTTATCTTACTCTTTACTATATAACCCTACTTAGCCACATTGGGCATTGTTACCTTTATCCTTCTTTAGACTTAAACCAGGATGAATTTCAAATGTCCTCCAACTGTTTCTGAAATATATTCCAATTTTCTTCAGTAGATTTACCATACATTATAATAAAATCCTGATAAAAATTCCTTAGCACACTTTGCATTCCCTCAAAGTCAGCCTGCCATAAAGCTTGCATTGCTTCTTACTCCTCAACAAATATTTTAAATCAAATGATGTTGAGATCTCTGGATCTTTCATAACTCTCCAGTTCAACACCCTTTATTACCCTTGCCTCAAATCCTTGAATTAATTCAAATAGTTTCTGAAAGACAATTCAATAAAGCACACAAGAAACTAGAAGCAACTGTACATTAGCTTTAGAGACACGAGTATGCCTTCCTTAGTTTTACCATACTTATTGTAGTCAATAATGGAGTAATTAAAAGCCATCATTATCAAAGTTCTGGCTCTCTTGAAGGCCTCTCTCATCTGCAAGCAAAGACATAAAAGTTCAAAGAATCATTCAGAAAACCACCTGACTACCTTTATTGTGCTTAACTTTTATCAGAATTGACATTGCTATGTCAGCCAAAATACTTGCAGCATTTCTTTCTGAAGACACTCATCTCCCAGGAATACTGATACGACTCCTCCTCTGTCTCCCCTTTCTCTCCACAAACCCCAGACTAGCATCTCAAAACCTCAATTTCTTGCCTCAACCATATCTGTGTTATTCCAATAATATCATGCTTATCCTTGATACTCATAGTTATCATTGATAAGTCTTTGATGTAATAAATCCTTGATATAGTATCATACTTATCCTTGCTATAAGATATAATCAAAAATGAAAGCAGAAACTTAAGATACAGAGTAAAATATATTACTTGCCAATTTTCCACAGTAACTTTTCATCATTACTCCAAAATTACTTTTTAATGCAAAGAGTAGTTCCAATCACATAGAGGCCCACATGATTCAGATACTATCATAATCACAATTAGATTACATTACTGCAATCAGGAATGGAGATCATTAAGAGAAAGAATATAAATTGCTTTAGTTTTACAAGTACTGAGCTAGCAAAATTATAATTAATCTCCATTTATAATCTTTTCTTTCATAGAACTGCAAAGCATGCTACTTTTTTTTAGGCCATCAATACAAATTAGAACTAAGTAATAAAGCCCTAACTACTACTACTGTGCAGTTCTCAGTCGTAGAAACTTTCACATTATGTACAGAAGGCTTTTCATGCAAACAGTGCCCTCAGCATAGAGGGTTTTTTTACTGCAATAAGTCCAGCTATTTCTGTAGTAAGTTTGCTGTTTATAACACAAAATGCAATCAAAACTGTCTATCCCTCTTCCAAACAATGGATGTGAAGTCTGCTTCTAAAATTGAATGATACTGTTTCTGGGAGATGAGACAATAATGACTTAGCAGCAGAGGCAAAAATGCACAAATACCACATTTCACAAGTTTTCAGAATTTACCGTAAAAAACAGGTATGTAATGATGTCAAGAGTGGCAGGCTTGCAGACAAGGCCTCATCTAACTTGAGTGCGTATTGCCACATTGAATATACGCAGCTCTGATAGAAATTTTTAGTGTTGTCATGTATGCTTTTTCTTCATTTTAGTTCTCCATTTCGAGAAACAAGAATATTAAAATCAGTGGCAGCCTTGCCTACATACTAAATATTATTCTAAAGCCAAACCATACCTTCCCTGACAGATGAGAAAGAAATTATACAAAAGGAAAAAGGAAACAAGCAAGGCCCCTTTTTATATGCATAAGTGACTTTCTCTATTGATTATGCCAGGACAGAGCAAAACAACTGAAGTAATTGTTGGAGATTTGTTGCTTCAGAGAATAAATGACCACCCATGGACTGAATCTGCTTTGTGCTCACTATATGGCAAGGAGAAGAGTTTTAAATCCACGTGAAACAAATCGGTAAGACCACTGAGGATTCCTTGGTTAAATTCTCTCTTCACAGTCTCCCGAATGTGGGCTACACCATCTAACCCAGTCCTTGTCCAAACCACTAATGAAACAATTAAATGGGGTCAGCTTGAAAACTAACTTTTAGACTACAGAAGCAGACACTGGACAGTTTATGTGTTACTTTAAACACTTGTCTTCATAACAGCAGCTTATTCAAATCTAATCTGAATCCACTCGTATTTCAGATGGGAACATCCTATACTCAATATCAAATGTTTTATTGAATATATCCTATTCACACCACTGCCTCCATAGACAACAGAGCTTATTTTGAACCGTTTTACCTAAACCCCTTAAGATTCTGGAGTCTGCTCTGCTTACTCAATATCACCAATAGTAATCTTCAAGTTTTTAATAGAACTATGAGGACCCTTTTCTTCTCCTGATAATACTACAATACATTTTCAGGCTTCCTTAACATTTTCTGTAGTTCTTCGTGGCGATAAGCAATACACTGTGTAATACTTTTCTACCACGCAGGTAATTATGAGCCATGCTGTGTAACAAGTGGCAGGCGTGGACGTACTTGTGGGACTGTTGTGACTTCAGCCTTGTTGGCAGCAGAAGGAGGTGCATTACGCCATTCCCTATAGCTGACTGTGACTAGGTCTGTTTCTCACAGTTCACTTCTTTTTTACTCACAAAGGACTGCTGAAGTTCAGTGATGCTTTCAGGCTTAAGTATGTCTGAACAAATGAAGTTTTGGATGACAGTCTTGGATGTAGGCCTTTAAAATCTTTGTAAACTCAATTTCAGATATGCAAATGTTTTGGGGATATGGCTCTTGATCAAGTTTTCGTGAACATCCACATTCCCATGCTGAAAAGCCTGTGAAATCAGTCATCTTCCAGACCCAAGCAGAAATTGCTTGATTTCAGTTTCCTTGTCTGCCTTTTCTATATGCCTGAAATTGCCTTTATCATCTTTGTCTATGCAGTATTTATATTAAAATGTTTTTCTTATCTCCTGTAACCAATTCAGTTTGGGTCAACATTAAAACCATTCCACTCACTTCAAAGAGATCCAAAAGAATGCAAGAGAAATCTAAGGAGAAAACTATGAGCACTAGGTAGCATCAAGAAAACAGATATTTGCTATTTTTTTAGTTAAAAACTAAGAGTATGCAGTAGTTTACATAGCACAGTTAAATGAACAAACAATATTTAACCTACTAAAATGTTATAGATCTAGAACTGGCAAAACTCTTGATGCACGTTAAAAATGTAATTCAGATGCTTAAGTTAAAATGGATGAGGGAGTTGCATATGTTAGGGGTTTTTTTTCAGCTTTTGGTTTGAGTTTTTTGTTGTTGTTGTTTGTTTGTTTAGTCTGCCAGCAAAAGAACATGATCTTAGTGGTATGTTAGAGATAAAGTCAAAACACCAGAATGCCCATGGCAAATTCAAGGAACAAAGACTCATTCATACAGAATAAGAATGAGCAGTTACGTATAGCATACTATTAACTCTAGGTGTTTTTGAAAAGCACAAGTCATGAACATCAGCAGCATACACACACATATATACATCTATTTTCTACAAGTTTTCTGCCCAGTGCAGTGGAATAAGAGCTGTTGAGCTACTACAATGATGGACATTTTGCTGGAAACCAACTAAAGAGAATAATGTGCCAGAGGTATCCTGTGTATAACAAGGCAAAAAACACTGATATAAAGAGTAGGACTCTTTATTGAGAGAACATTGAGAAAGAGAGAGAGCTTTCCAGCTGCAGCATCAACCCATGTGTAGGCTACAGAGATGAATTGAGTAGCCAAACATCTTTCAGGTATTATGTCACAGTGAAATAAATCTCCTTTCCCAAGGAAATCATTAAAGAAACAGGTATGAAATCACTGTAGTACTCACTATTATTTGTACTGTTTTTTTTTTTCACGGAAAAGTGAAAACAGTTGGAAAGGGTGTCATTTGCTTTTGTGTGTGTGTTTTCTAAGATGGGTCCAGTTGCTCTAGGATCTCGTGTGCCCATCAAAAAGCTCTTTGAAGACAGCACGGAGAGAGCTGAACCTTTTGGGCACCTTGCTAAAGAGAGGGAGGAAAAACGGTACAGTGGCACAGAGTCTAGTTGGAGGTCTGTAGCTAGTGGTGTCTCCTAGGTGTCAATGCTGCATCCAGTATTGTCTAACTTATTCATCAGTGACTTGGATGAAGGGGTAGAGTGCCTCCTCAGCAAGTTTGCTGATCATACAAAACTGGAAGAATTGGCTGATACCCCAGAGTGCTGTGCTGCCATTCAGAAGGCTCTCGACAAGCTGGAGAGATGGGCAGAGAGAAACTTCTTGAAATTCAACAAAGGCAAATGCAGGGTCCTGCACTTGAGGAGAAATAACCCCATACACCAGTACAGGCTGGGGCTGACCTGCTGGAAGGCAGCTCTGTGAAGAAGGACCTGGGGGTCCTGGTAGACAACAAGTTGACCATGAGCCAGCAATGTGTCCTTGTGGCCAAGAAGGCCAATGGTATCCTGGGGTGCATTAGGAAGAGTGTTGCCAGCAGGTCAAGGGAGGTAATCTTCCCCCTCTACTCAGCCCTGGTGAGGCCTCACCTGGAGTACTGTGTCCAGATCTGGGCTCCCCAGTACAAGAGGAGCATGGAGCTCCTGGAGCGAGTCCAGCAAAAGGGTACTAAAATGATTAAGGGACTGGAGCATCTCTCATATGAGTAAAGGCTAAGGGAGTTGAGCCTGTTCAGCATGGAGAAGAGAAAGCATCAGGGAATCAGAGAAATCAGGGGGGATCTGATCAATGTGGTTAAGTATCTGAAGGAAGGGTGTCAAGAGGATGGGGCCAGGCTCTTCTCAGCAGTGCCCAGCAATAGAACAAGAGGCAACAGGCACAAGCTACAACACAAGAAGTTCCATCTTAACACGAGGAAAAACTTCCTTACTGTGAGGGTGACTGAGTACTGGAACAGGTTGCCCAGAGAGGCTGTGGAGTCTCCTTCCCTGGAGATATTCAAAAGCTGTCTAGACACAATCCTGGGTAATGTGTTCTAGGAGACCCTGCTTGAGCAGGGAGGTTGGACTAGATGATCTCCAGAGGTCCCTTCCAACATCAACCATTCTGTGATTCTGTGATTACACAGAATATGTTTCAGTGAGTAGTGTCTATAGCATTAGCTACACTAACCCCCTCCCTAAATCAGACTTGTGTTGTGATGGAGAAATTATCCATCTTAGCAAGGTATTTGGGGTGCTGACAGAGTCTCAGCCATTTAGTTCTCTTATTTTTCACAGACTTCCTTTTAGCTCATGAAAATACTCAATACCCTTTGCAGAACAGTGTAGACAAGATGAAGGCCTAAAAACCCTCACTGCCTACTCTTGGGAAAAAGACAGAATGCCCTTTTCCAGTGCAGACAAGGAAAAAATGAACCATTTCCTCCAAAATTTAGTCATTTGTCCAAGAGATGGGGAGGGAGTTGAATGGACCTGATTCACAAATCCAGGCATCTAAACTAAAAATGTGCTGGATGTTCCCATTCCCATAATATGGGTGAAGAAAAAACACCTCTGCTCCATATCAAAAGCCAATAGGGGAAGCCAACGTTGTAGGACTGAGAAGAGTGACTAAGCAGTATGTCTTTGTTTTCTAGTTCCTGAAGAGTATGCGATACCAGTTATCAGAATGAACTTCTCAACTTCAAAATGTTTCATAAACATTAGGATGTAAGCCATTAGGAAACTACAATGGCAAACCCCACCATTAGTGTGCAATGGATGCCATGTTCGTAAAAATGCTAGTATCTTGGATGGTCTGTATGTACCTGAACAGTTATCATTTGCTGTCTTATTTTTAATTAATAAAAGTTACAGAGGATGGAAAATATAGGTGAGCAGAGAAATACAAATACTTTCCCATATTTTCCTACCAGGATAGGGTCAGCAGAAATGAAGGAACAGGAAATGCCTTCTGCAGACAGACTATCTGTGAGTTTAACAAAGAAATTGAAGTCATGACTCACCCAGTCCACAGGTATTTACATGAATAATAGGGTATTCACAACTGATGTTTAAGTAGCCAAGAAAGGTGAGGCAAGAGCCACAGAATTTCAAGACAGGCTTGTGTGGATTAGATCAATATATATATATATTTAAAAGCTGAAGTAACAAAATCTTTTAACAGCTTACCAGAGTTGTGAGTTTGTTGTGTTTTAACTCTGGCAGGCAGCTCAGCACCACACAGCCGCTCACTCACTCCCCCTAGGTGGGATATGGGAGAGAATCAGAAAAGCAGTAGTGCCAGAACTCATGGGTTGAGATAAAGACAGTTTGCTAGGTAAAGCAAAAGCCGCCAAAAACATCGCAGAGCTCTTCATCAATGCATTGTTCAAATTAAAGTAAGCTATGTTTCTAAAATATATATTCTTTTTTGAGTGGGAATTAATTTAGGGAACCCTATAGTCTGTACTGTACAGGTCAAACTATATCATTACAATGGTCCCTTCTGACCTTATGAATTATAAATGGTTTAGTGACTAAAATACTATCTTAAAAAATTAAAAATACTCTCTCTAAAAGCATAGATTTCAATACCAGAAGGGTTCAGTCAGTCCTTTATCATTCAGATGTAGATAAATTGAGTCCCTGCACTTTTCTCTCTATCTCTTTCTCATAAAATCTAAGTCTTGTCTGTTCTACATAGATATTCATGACATTTTCTCACAAGAGCTGTGATTTACTCCAATGTCTTCAGCCAAAAATATTTCTTCTCCCCTCTGTTCTATGTAATGTGCTTGCCTAAAATTAAGTGGAAATAAGTAGGATAGTAGTGGGAAAATAAAAACAGCAACAGACATATCTACCTCACCAAACAAATAAAATTTTGATCTACGTTTTAAGAATTCAAATGAACATACAAAATATTGTTCTGTTCAAAAAGTCTTGAAAATGTAAAAATTGGAAATGTGGACTATACTAATAAGAGAATAATTTTCAACTGAAAAAAAATTTACAAAGTTGTTTTTAAACTGATAATTTCAGGGAAAATACGGAAAAAGCCAAAAGAAATTGAGGAATGGGAATCATACCTTCAAATGAAAGCTTTCCAAGTTCAGAAGAATTCATGTAGGTCATGATACTTGAACTCATCACCGATGGCCTAACCTATAACAGCAGAAAAGCAGTGTATTGAGCCTGCTATATATGCAATATATATCACTAGATATTTTGGATACTTCATAAATATGTTCTTCATAAATAAGTAACAAAAAAATCCTATTTATGTTTAAAATAAGATATATTAGCACCCTTCCTAGAAAATTATTTGGATTCTTGTTTTCTTAAAATAGTATATCATACACTAGTGAATAATATGATTCAAGAGAATATATGCCCCAAAATAAGATGACATTTGAAAGGGAAAGTGTAGGTGAGTTACATAGACTATGCCTCTGGTTTCTAATTGTCTAGGAGAAAAATTATTAAAGTATCAGTGTTTCTTTTGGTAATAGGAAGAGATTAATTCCAAAGAAACCGAAAAAATTTCTGTGGCCCACTGATCCTGGAGGTATCTTGTAACAATTTTAAAATAGAAAGTAAACATTAAGAATTGTTTATTTTTGAATTAACTCACTGCCCAATAGATAAATAAATAACAAAAAACATTAAGAAGAATGACAAAATATTTTGGTATTTTAAAAATTAAATACTGCAAATGAAATAGAGGCAATTAGCTGAAAAGCAATTCCATTGTCCTTTAGGTATAGGGCTAAGTTATAGGTCAGCAATACAGTCTTGTAAATAAAGTTTTAAATACACAATAGAAATAGTCCTTTCAGAAAACAGGCTAGAAGAGCTTTATTTAGGCCATAATTAAAATTTGATACTACAGAAAAAAAATCTGCATTTGACACAATGACCTGAAAATTGCTCCTGTCTCCATGAAGAAGATCTATCGTGTCCCATGAGAAAGTCTGAGGATGGGACAGCTTGAGATTTCTGTCTCTCTCCCACTATTGTGTATCCCCAGTGCATGCAGGGGTCATCTAGTGGTTAGTGAATTCCTCAGGAGCTGAAATGGTGAGAATCACTGCTGGTTGACCTCTTCCTGGTTGTCCTACACAGTCCTCACCCTGAGCATGGCCTTCCCTATCTTTCATGCTAAACAAGCCTTCTGAAATATTCTCATTCAAATGCCACCAAAGTTTTCTTATGGCAGACTTTCTGCAGCTGAAATTTCCGTCAGAGGCAATTTTATCCATAACTTTTTACATGAGAATTATTTATGGATTGTTTAGGAAGTATTATGGGGGCTGATAAAAGATTTGTATTCTGGAAATGTTTGGCATCTCTTGATAGAAAATACGTCAAAGCGGACTGCACAATATCTGGGACCTTCTCATGATTAGATAGGATTTTCCCCTTCAGAAAGTAGCCTTGTAATCTAAAGATAATTGGCAATCTATTATAGCAGTTTTGGTGAAATTATTTCAAAGTACTTTCATTTGTCTGTGAAGCTCACTATAGGTCATTCACAGTGTTTGCAGAAATGATTCACCTTACAGAACGTTTTCTTTTTTTAAGTGAAATTTATTACTTTTATTATTTATACATTGTCAGCTCCATGACACACCAGCAGGATTATTCCACCTTTGGCAACTTGTAGTTCCACAATCATTTTTAACTGTTAGTATTTTTACATGATAATATGTACAGCTGAATATTTAAACTTTTAAACTTAACTTTTAAAGACTGAAGGGGAAATATACATATAAACCTACATAAACTTTTTCCAGTAAAAATTATGGGAAATAATGATTGTGGGAAACAAGATGTGTATTTTAAATCCTACAGCACTTTCATAAGAATGCCATTGTTTTAAATAAAAGCTCTTTCATCTTTTTATAGGAGGAGAGAAAAGCAAACAAGATACATACCTTTCCAAAGTCCCTAAACTTTTCTTTTACATATCTCTATTCTGTCTTCTATTTTCCCCAAGCAAAGTAAAAATAAACAAACATATTTGTAGATGGACAGACAGACAAAGTGGTTCATTACTTCATTACCCAATTTTTTCCTACGTTAAATAATATTCACCAGTAAGCAGAACTTTCTAGGTCTCTCTTCCAGGCTTTTTTCACATACTGTTACTTCCATTTGGAACATGCCTGCTGCTGCCAGATCATCATTAACACATAGGGGACAGAGCACTCTATATATATATATTTAAGAAGGAGAGTTAAGAAGCTTGGAGGGATGGGGCTAACAACATTCGCTGAAGAAGATGAAAATCTGTCCTGCAAAAATCTCAACTGGAAAAAGGACACTTGTTCAGGCTCCTGATATCCTAAATTAGCAGAGCCCTTTTGACATCTAAGGAATTAGGAATTTGAGGCTGTGTTGACCTGAAAAGACCTTTTTCTGCTACTTTGAATGTCCTATCATCACCTCAGGAAAAGTAACCACCACACTCCCCGCATGCTCCATTCAAGTATGTGGAGTGTAATAAATATATAGATCGGGATAGGCTCAAATTAAGAGCAGCTGAAAAATATAGACCAAGATGACAGGATTTTCTTCATCAGCTTTTTGATGTTTTCAAGATGTTCTCAAGATGCATTATCTTAGTCATGAATTCCTGATCCCTTCCACTATCATGACAAAGTTCGACTGACTCATTTTAGGATTTAATTACCATGAAGGGAATGCAGACTGGGAGAGCTGGACTGGGTATTTATCATTATCCAACTAACTGCATCTCAAAAACTGCTAATTTTGACCAAGTGGGATAGGTCCTGGCCAAAGGCCTCCTTCTGTACAAATACCACCCTACATGTGAGTGGGAGCTTTTCCAGATTTGAAATGGCACTGAAGTTCTTTCAGGAGATGCAGATAACTAGCCATGGCATCTTTTCCAAGAAAGATCTTGTTTCTTTAAATCTGAGGCTTGTTATTAAGTAACATTGTGCTAATTAAACAGTGCTAAAACATACAGGAAAAAGTCAGTTTATGAAACAATTCATGAAGCATAAGCAGAACGATAGGAAATATGGCAGCTGGGCTTTCTGCATGGTGATGCCAAGTTACATAACACACGTACATTTGCTCCCTTAGTGGCAACTCAATTCAAGGCTTCAGAAGTTCCAGGTGTTTTGATAAAAGTCAAGCTGTGACAGGTGAACATATTTCAGAGAGAAAGAAGGATAGCAAAGGGAAAATAACATATTTTTTCCTTGTCTTTACTGTAAATCATTTAGCATGGATTTCTTGCCTAGAATTTCACAGATATTAAACAGAAAAGCATCTTTCCAATGGATTACCTAGGTAATCCATTTCTGCAGTGATCTGCTGTGCCTCAGTGAAATGCCTAAAGATACTCAGAATTATTTGTTTAGATGTTAGAATAATAGCTGTGCCAATAAACACTGGCTTTCAGCTTAGACTAATGAACATAGACCAATATCAGTGTAGCTTGTAATCTACTGCTTGCTGAAGCTGAACCTAAGTTTCTTGCAGCTTAGTTAAGTGTAATATTCTACTCTGTCATCTTTGGCTGCAATGTTCTGTAGTTGAGTATAAAAAAAAATCACTGATAAGTATCTTTGGCTAAACCTCATAGGTAATTAAAAAATTAGCTGTAAACCAGTTCCTGGCTCCCATAGTTGATACTAGCTATCTTGTTAGCCAACCAGTTTTCAACCAGTGAAGCCCAATCAGAGGCAGCACGTACTTGCAGCTGGTAAAATAACAATGAAAGTTTCTTATGAACTTGCACATGCTCAGAAATATATATATATTTTTTTCCTAACCTAAATGCTTATTTGCTGTTATTATAACTTTGAACTCCCTAACACACTGTTGGAGAAAAGAGGAAAACAGAGAGCAGCAGTACCTTGGTTGGTTATTTGCCCCAAATGCATCTGTTGTTGAGCAGCAGATTCTGACACCTTGGCTAGCACTTGCCTCCCCTTCTGCCTCCATACACTCCTTGCCAGTTGCAGCCTCATCAGATGTTCTGAGTTTCTATAGGCAACACAAATACACACTGCAAACACAAAATACTTCAGAAGACAGAACAAAGAACTTCAATGAGATGAAGTTCAGTAACTCAGTTTTTGCCAATACAGGTGTAAAATCCACTTGAGCTACAGCCAGCACTTACAGGATGAAACCCAACAAGGATGCACTGGCTAGATGGGATACTACCAAAGAGTAATCAATGTTTTACTGCAACCAGTACCCATTCACAGGTAATCTTTTGAGGTAAAGGTGAGAATATGCTTTCACAAGCTCTTTTGGGGCTTGATTTTGATTTTGAGTAAGACGAGGGAGAAAACTGAACTTTCTGCGTCTCTACAAGGAGGAAAGAATCTTCCTTTTTAGAGCCTCTGTTTGTATGCTGAATGTTCAAGAAATGAGAGGCTGACAAGGAATGGAGCTCTTTCACCAAGAAAAATATGGTAGCAATCTTCAAAAAAGGTGAAAGGTTTCTGCGATGTTAGCGGAGTGTGCTCTTCTTAATACTCACTAGGAGAATAAGAGAAAACTAAGCTGTAGGAAAGAAAATTTAGGTTAGGAGTTGGGGAAAACTTCTGAATTGTGAGGATAGTTACTAACTGAAATAATATGCCAAGAAAGTTAGGAAATCTCTATTACTGCAGGCATTTAAAAAGAATTAAACAAACATCTGTCAAGACTGACATAGGTATTGTTGATCTTACCTTGAGGCAGGGATGCATTAGATGACCTCTCAGGTCTCTTTTGCCCTATCTTCTGTGATTGCTGATTCGTGTCTTTCTTTTCCACCTCCCTTGATGTCTTTACTTATGCTACCAGACAGGAATGTTCACTAATCAATTCTATCCCTACAGTTAATGCTTTTTCTTTGTACAGACAGTTGGCTTGAGGAGTCAGTTTCAGCCATAATCAAAACAATTTTGTAATAAAAACACCCAACATATGTGATTCACTCTTCACTTACTACTATAAAGTTGTGTTTTAGCATGGACTGGAGCCACAAACAAGACTTTGAAAAAAAAAAATACATAGAATAACTTATAGCAGCATTTATGAAACCACTTCTCTCCTTCAAGAAATCTTCACATCATTTTCAAAAGAAACAGCTACAGGTGCTTTAACCTAAAGATATCTAGTTTCTTATTCTTATTATTGTGTCACCAAAAATGAAAGTAATAACAAGGATATCACAGTTACACTTAATTTTAAGTACTTATACAGGTGTATTTTACAGTTGTAAGTATTTAGAGCAGATAACTTTTTCAAGTGCTTTCTACTCTTTGCTGTTTGTAGCTTTCCTGTCTTCAAAGTAACTGCATAGCTCTTAGCAATGTTTATGTTGTAGCAGGGACATACCAGTTCTATATACAATATTTTGGAGTGTTTTCTTCAAAGTTTGAATAACAAACTTTCTGACAGGTGGATAAAACGTTCTTTATTAGGCATTCATGACAGTAAAAATAGGCTTATTATATTGTGGATAAAGACCTTAGAAAGTTCAACTTTCATTTGGAATAGCTGAGAGACCTGAAAAAATATTTTTATAGATCATATAACATTAATTTCAATTAAGTCATTTGCCCCAAGAAAGAATATACCTATCTAAATGGGGTTCAGGAGTTCTTAGATAAATATGAGGGATTAGCTCCTTTCTTGCTTTCATTTTTCTTTATTTTCTCTCTTTTTGGAAAGCATTTCTGTTTCCCTGCTGGGCTCAGACAACACATGAAGGATTTGTTTCCGTTACCATCCAATGTCTACACAGAGGGAAGAACAGAAACATTATCAGTATTTGCTTTTATCTTGCTGCCCTTTTTGTTCTAGACACATTTTTGCCAAGTTAATAACTCAATAATGGTAACTGGTAACTCAATAATAATTACATTTGATAGTGTATTATATAGTAGGTTTTCATTTGTCAATCTTAAAACACTTCTCCAAGGAAGCTAAACATTGCACTGTGTGATCATACCAAGATACAGACTCATGATGTAACTTGCTCAAGGGCAGACAGCAGGCCGGTGTCACTATTGGGAATATAGCTGACATTTTCTTGATCTTTAGTGCAGTGGGCTTTTTGCTTCATCGTAAAAGCACCCACATTGTACAGTTTGACTACATCTTTCCTAGTTACTTTTTTTTTCGGGATAAAATTGGCTAGCCAATATCAGTTATTAGCAATGTATGATATTAGCAATGTATTAGCAATAATATTAGCAAAAATATTAGCAATGTATGAGCTGGATTAACTTTCTACAATGATAAAAAATGAAAATCAAAGTAGGTCACAAAGATCGTTTTCAGTATAGGTGAATTCCAACTATGCTTGTACGTAACAAAAGTATCCTTATTATATATGTGCTTATATAGGCTATTTAAATGCAAAATACCTACCTTTTATCAGGTTGCTGTACTATTACTCACTGGGAAGGAAGCCTGTGTAAAGGACTCTCATGGGTATTTTACTTCCTATACTTTACACCAAATTTACTGCCTATTTGCCTGAGTAATAATAGGCTGCTGTAACAGTAATAACACATACAAAGTTCAAACTGCTATGAAAGACACGTGCACACACACCCTTTCATAATACTGTACTTAAAAATGCATTCCATTGTAAAATCTGTTGGAAAGCAATCATGCAGTCACATCAGACACATTTTGTGCTAAGACACATACTAAAGATGTGCCAAATTCAGGAGATGTTATCTGGACACCATTTAAATCAAAGGAAAAGGACTCCTATTAGCTTTCATGGGACACAGAGTTTAGTCAAATCTATAAATTAGCTGAAAAGAATTAATTGACTGCATTCTATTTATACCCAGTTTTACTTTACTATGTAAACGTTAACAAAAAATCTCATTCCATAAAAACATTCTAGCAATTTGATCCTTCGTAATATTAGCATACTTTTAAAATGTAAAATCAGAGCTAAATGTTTTAAAAGCCAGCTTTTTAGTGCTGCTCTTCAAATAAAATCACTGGTTTAGTCACTGAACTAGAGTTTAGAAACATATTTTGTAGAATATTGCACAAAGGCAAAAATAAGTAGTTAATGAACAGCTCTATATAATTCTCTGTAAAATATTAGCATTTCAGGCAGCATCCAAATGAGTGTTCCCTTTGTAGAGCAGATACATTGCTGAGATATTCACAGCTACTTAAGTAATCTCATATTCAAACTACAACACAAGACAGTGTTTAATGTTCCAGAGCTTCGAATGATGGAAGAGAGGGGTCTTGAACTAGATGTGCTGACTGGAAAATAGCATCAAATGAGTTGTGAGAAATCCAGTGCAGACTATTTCAACTGCATCTTGAAGGACTCCTTTTAAAAATTACCTCCAAATATAAGCAACATTACAGACAGGAAAAACCATCCAAACTTGAATGCTGTTTCTGTAATTCAACATACACTTAAAATGTGAGAATTGGGTAGTTAACTACTGCAAAAGATTTATGTAAGGTGTTGGAAGTTTGAGATTGCTGGTAGGATGGTTCATGCAGGTGGAGGGATTGAGTCTTGGTACCCATGCTGGCATGGCTGACCCTAGCTTAGCTTGTCTTACCAGGACATCAGGGGATCTGATGAGCTGTGGAAATCAACATCATGGCCATGTGGCTCCAGCACGTGCGTGTTTCCTCACCATTCACATGGTTCCTGGTGCAACTGCTGTAAAACACATTTTGTTAATTGAAATACTTTGATTTTGTCTCTGAGACACACAGGCATGATCTATCAGTTAGCATCAGTTTATGCAATTGGCTTTATGTTTTGCTACATGAGCCAAATTCTCTCATCATACCTGTTGCAACTAGGTCATATTTTTGGAAACCATGTTTATTAATGTCAAGTATACTAGAATAGCCATAGAAGTACCTCTGAAATCAGCATTGAACTGAATAGTTTGTGCAAAGAGGAAATTAAAGTGAAAGCTTTAGATCCAAGTTATTATTTTGGGTCAGAAGTTCGTAGCTGCCTCATTCTGGCAAACCAGCAGCATCCTTCAGGAATGAAAGAGATCGCCTCAATGCAAATCGTAAACATGAGCTGTCCCATTGGACTTCTGTACTAGATGACAAATGCTGTTAGGGCCTGAGAGAGGCCTGGATTTGGGAAGGAAGAAGACAGTAGACTGGGAAGTAAGATCCATGAAGTGTACTTTATAGTATACTGCAGGCTTTATAATATCTTTTGGGACTTTCCCTTTTTAGCAAAGAAACTACTGGGTGGTCATGGACATTCAGTCTAGCAGGAATTTCAGCTAACCCATAATTAATGAGAAACCAAGGAATCAGAGCTATTCCAGGAGTGCGTGGATTTACTTAAAAATAGACATAACCTAGAGAAGGACAACATCCCATTGAAGTGTATGCATGTGTTACTTATAGACCTTCATTCCCAGACATACACTTAGGTAAGAGCTGTATGCAAAGTATGCCGAAGCAAAGTCACACACACAGGAAGTGTGTGTGCATATAAACACACGCTTGATGTTTTTCTCAATTCTCATTACATGTTTCATTCAATAGACTTATTAATCAACCATAAGAAATGAGTTAAGATGTTGAAACAGTCATGGCCTTTGTTCTATGTCAGTTTTGTTGGCTTAGCTGACATATAGCTACAAGGCATGACGGATCAAAGTAATTAAAGTTCCAATCATTTACCTTTCTACATTCAGTGTCAAGACAGCTAGCCTTCACCCTGTGTTCAGAGCATTTTCATATTTTTTTAACATGTTATATCTGCACCATTTGCCTTGCTGTACTTAAGAATTTGACAGCGTTTCCATTATAAAGTTTGTATACGAAGGCTTGGGATTCCCTCTGGATTCAAACTTTGCACATAAACTCACAGACCACAGGCAATCCAAAACCAAGCAGCTATTCTTTTTTTTTTTTTTTTTTCTCCCCCTTGTTCATTTACTTTAGGGTAATTTAGTCAGTTTTTGCCCATAAGAGAACAAAGAGTTGCCAATTCTGTTTCATTTAGTTTCAAGGTACATGTGTTGTGTTCTGTGATACATAAATGAAACTTATTTTGCTCCTTCCATGAAATATGGTAGGTAATTAGTCCTCATCTTTACTCTTCCATCATACACATTATTTATAACTAAAAGTATGAAAAGATTTGGTCTGATGGAGAACTTTGGAGTATGTAGCAGGGAGTGATTTCTGGGAATTTCAAGAATGGGAGGTTGATGTGTTTTTGAATCCAAGCATGAATTTAAACAGTAAATTCTAATTTTACCAGATTAGAGAAAAAAAAAATAAATCATCTTTATTAAGTCAAACAGATAATTTGAATCTTGAGAACAGTATTCACTACCTAAATAGAAGCAAGTACATGTAAGAAAAATGCAGAAAAGCAAAATCAGGAATTAAATAACTCACAACCAGTGAAAATTACTGTCTCCTGAAGTCTTGCCATCTCTGTACCTTCTCTTTCCTCACAGCTCACCTGTTGCCTGAAAAGGCTGGCTGGATCTACCAGGCTGTGGAGTGGGAAGTCATCTTCTACTTCTCATCATGGTTTGCATAGGACTTTGTATAGGACTGGCACAGGGCATTTGGCAATTTTAGTTAAGGACCCTTTGCACATTATCAGATACTATGGGTTTATAGTCTCCCACGCATGCATGTCTTACCTACTGCACAAAATGCAACTCCAGTACAAAGAAAATAAAATCTGCCCAGGTTTTCTATGAAGCTATAGTATTGGATACCTTCATAAGCTTTGCTTTCACAACACCTGTACAAAATCTGATGGGTTTATTACACTACAGATAGATCATGGAGGTGTAGAATGCCCATAATTTGGCACAGCAATCTGAGAAGTTTTGGGGAAAAAAAGCACTCAGCCTATACACAAGCAGACCTTCACTCAACCTGTTATATCAACATATAGCCTGCATGACTCCATAATATGCACAGACTGTTCCAGTCATATATCAGGCCTTCAAAAGGAGAAGAAGATTAGATGGCTTTAGGAATGTTACTGCAATTCCTACCAACTATTCAGCCCCTGCTTGGAAGGATTTGAGGAAACAGTGGCAAGGGGAGACAGAGGAGACAAGCTTTCTCCTTCCATGTTATTTGCACTGTTTGTAAAAATCATTCACGAACAAAAAAGGAGGCTAATTCAAAATGAATGTCATTTATAATGAATACCTTCACCAGCATTTTTATAAATAAAACAGGGAGCAATTATTATTCTACTATGTATTTACAAGAAACGGGCAATGCATTGCACAATTTTGAAAAAACAATAGAAGGACATCCTGTTCCTCAGAAGTTTAGGACTGACAAGTCATAAAACATCACCTACCTTGTCAGAATCATTACAGGCCCATCTTGTGTCAAACTCAGTCAACATACGTTTTACTATTTACCTTGATTAGGGTGATATCAAGCCCAAATTTCTGTCATTCCTCCCATTGTCATCTCACTTTTTTCCCTTCAATGACTTTTTAAAGTTCCCAAAGCATGAAATATCACTTTGATGCTGCATCACATCCAGTTAGAAAGCTCTGGCATGTAGTGTTATGTTTAAACCAACATGCAAATGTAATCAGGAATGACATGTCGTCCCAATAATGCAGTCACTCAGCTTTGAGAAACTCAAAGAGACAGATTATAAAACAGAGATTGTCACAGCCACAGGTTTGTGCTTTTGGAAATGAGTTTCTAAGTTAAATTTTAAGAAAGTTTCAGTCTTTAAAACGTTCAGCCATGGATCTAGAGTTGGCTGTTGAGGTCTGATGGAGAAGGTCCACAACCTGCAGGTTGCCACCATGGCATCCAAGCTGCTGTAAAAGCTGAACAGGCCGCTCTGAGAGTTTTCCTTCTTCATCTCTACAACACTGGCTAATAATCTCAGTCAAATATTCCCAAGCTATTGAACCAAAGAACAGTGGGGGAGAATGTGAGGTTTTTCTCACCTCTTGTCCAGCTAATTCTCGTTAACATTTATTAACGAGACAAGATTGTACTAACATCCTTTTGGAGATACCTGGTCACCCAGTGACCAGGAAGAATACGAGTCCTGTCAGTCGGGGAGGCCCTTTTCCCCCCAGCGCTGCTCAGCGTGAATCACCTGAAAAGGGCTCCGTGCGTGTTGTTAAAGCAAATCCTACGTGTCGGTGATCGCCGTCTGCCCACACCCCCTGTATATGGGCTAAGGTCACCCACTCCCAGTGGAGGGTTTAGCTGCCTGATATTTCATGTCTTAAGCTACACATACACACTTGTGTGGGCCTTCTGCATAAGTGTGACCCTCAGTGTTTTACTAGCAATATTGATTTTGGCTTTACAATACTCCTGTTATCCCTATTATAAAGATGAGGAAAAAGGCACAGCTAAATGACTTATCAAGGCTGACAAAAAAGCGAGTGTCGGAGCTGAGAATAGAAACCAGATCACCTGAGGTTTCATTTCTGGAAACGTTTCCCCTTTCCTCTTCCTTTGAATCTTTGTTTAGTATTGGGGCAGGTCATTTGAAATCTGGGCAATATTCAGATATGCTTTCTTTCCCAGGAGGAAATAAAGCTTTACAGGCTCACTTTACAGAGGGAGCCAGTCCTCTCAGACTGCTGAGGTTTTGCAGCTCTCATAGGACGCTGCAAAATCCAGCAATCAGACCTGTGCAGCCGGAACGCTTTCAGAGGAGATGGCAATGCACAGAAACAGCGTATTATCTAAAAACAGGCTCACACAATATGTTTCTATGGACATCAGAAACTAATCTTTGAAACGGTCCCTGATGAGGGCCGTGTTGGCCCAAGCTGCATTCTGAAAACGTTCCAATTCCTCCTTTGCATCCGGTGTGTGTTTATTGGAGAAATAGTAAGTTCTCGTTTAAATTCTGCACATGTATTTGCACTGTGACCTTTTTAGGTGTTACCTCATGGCTCTATCTGAAATTGGTAATAAAATGCAACTCGTGGTAAAGAACTGCTAGGTGATTTTATACAACTATAATTTTACACTCTCAAAAGGCAGAATATGTAATTCCTTAAGCCACACACGGGAACATGGTGATACTGGGCTGGATTTTTGTTTTCAAAGCCAACACCATGTGAATAAAGCCAACTCTATACAATGATACAAATAATGAGTTAAACAGATATGTACTTTAGCTGATCTTGATGCAGAGTAAGAAAGCAATGTGAAGTGTCACTGAAGTGAGGATGCTACGCAAATGGAGATACAAACAGCTCCTGCAGCAGATGGTAGCAAATTTTGGTGTTTTTATATGATTTTACCTATAACTGCTATATAAGTGTTTCTGGAAAGTCTCCTAAATCTGCCACACTTCAATAATTTCCAAAACATCCCATTCACATATGAAAGAAATACCACTGACCAGTGTAATTAACAACTGACAGTGAGAGGGCACCCTGGAAATTCTGATTTTATGCAAACTTCTCCTCTTCTTATATTAATTTATTGCATTCCAGAACTGTTCAGATTGTAAGACTAACGAGCCTTTGAGTTAGGTAGTGGTCAAATGCAAAGGGAGTCATAATATGAAAACGAAATATTTAACATTGTTCAGTTTTCCCATAAAACTCCCCATGGAACAAGACTGAGCTCAGTGGCGCTCTGCCCAGCCACAGGTTCAGCTGCACTGATCAGACTGGACAAACAGGGAAAAACTACTTAGACGCAGAGACACTATACACATTTTCTATACAGTAAACACACTCTGAGTTGTCACAATAGCTTGTTTACTAAAATAATTAAGTAATTGGAAACTATGCCTGTTTTTGTGGTACTCTCTTCAAAGGGTGGTTGTATTTACACCAAGTAACTACAGCATATACTCACAATGAACATGCTTCAGAAATTTTTGGCTGTCTTGAAAGACTCTGATCAATCCTTTGAGCAAGATACCAAGTCATCAGGTTTCCCAGTATGTTACAACAGAATTTTGCAGCGAGTTGCTGTGGACATGCAGTTTCTCCAGCTGCTCTGCAGATGAGCTCCTAAGGAATGTCAGGACAGAGCTCCGGAGGACAGAGCTGGGGCCACTAGGCACCTTCCTCCCATGGGGGTCCCTCAGCTGGCGGTCCCTCCTGGCAGGGTTCTACTTTCTCTTAAACAGAGGTTTCTGAGTGGACAGCAGGAGAGCTGTCATTTTTGTTTTTCCTGGTGGAAAATCATTTGGAGGGGCAAACAAAAATTTTCTGGTAGAAGATACAGAATGTAAATTGTTTTTCATTGAAGCTATTTATTTTGCCTCCTAATCATAATCCAAATGAGCTAACTCAGCTGTAATTCACAAACTAAATGAACAAAGTCTGGACCAGAACTTTGTCCTACCCTGCATTTCTAAATACTTATTGTTCAGGTTCAGAACTCTTTAAAACATAGACAGGTATATCCATGTCCCAAAATAGAGACCACACGTGTAGGTGTTGCCAACTTCCAAAACAACAAGACACAGCCACCAAATATGTGCAAATGAGTCCATCTAGAGATATTTCCCACCTCTGTAGAAAGTATAATGACTTCCATCCTCTGCCTGTGCTTATTCTGGGGCTTACTTATTTATACCAACTAAAAGATCAAAACAGATTCAAATTCCTTGTATAGAGAAAGGCATGACAAAACGGAAAAGCTATTCAACATCAAATTCTGAAACACAAATGACATTTCTACCCACTAAAGAGTGCCAACAAGTACTTAAAGTCTAAAAAGACTTAGCAGAAAGGTGGAGGTGCAGCAAGGTAGCGAGATGTGAGCCATCTGGAGCTACCCATGGGTACTTATAGATTCCCCACTTGCCATGCACCTGCAGGGAAGGAAACAGTTGTCTGCATTTCTGAACTGACAGCAATATTGCAACTCAGCGGGTACAGGAGGTTATGTGGTGTGATTGAAACTAGAGGCATACTTCGTAACTACATCAGCTTTTGCTTTTCTACTATACATTTGTTTATTTCAGCTGACAACAGTCTGTCCGTATTTGTAGGAGCACAATACATTAGAAAAACATTTCAGAGTTCAAATTTGGGTTTCCATTCAGCAACTAACACCAACACAGCAAAGCCCTTAAACATTTCCAGCACTTTGATTGTTCTGAGAAGTACTTGCTATAACTAGAAACCCTGAGGCAACAAAAAAAAACACCATGTCTGGTTAATTCTGAGCTTACAGACAGCTCTCCATGGACTAGGGCAGATACTGTAGTAACAGAAATGCCTGGATATTTTGTCAGATTATACCTATACCACGTCAACTGTGGAAGAACCCCCAGCACCACTTATATTGGCATGAAGTTTCTAAGTGCAATTGTTGGACACAATATTTCTATTTACACCAATGTAAATACTGATCACGTTATTATTACACTTACTTTATCTAGAACCTCTTTTCATAGCTGACAGGACCAAAAGTGATCTGCTGGTTCATCAAGTCAAGTCTTACGAGGTACGGCTGAGGGAGCTGGGGTTGTTCAGCCTGGAGAAGAGGAGGCTCAGGGGTGACCTTATCGCTCTCTACAGGTACCTTAAAGGAGGCTGTAGTGAGGTAGGGATTGGTCTCTTCTCCCACGTGCCTGGTGACAGGACGAGGGGGAACGGGCTAAAGTTGCGTCAGGGGAGGTTTAGGTTGAATATTAGGAAAAACTTCTTTACCGAAAGGGTAGTTAGGCATTTCTGTTAGCTGCCCAGGGAAGTGGTTGAGTCACCATCCCTGGAGGTCTTTAAAAGACGTTTAGATGTTGAGCTTAGAGATATGGTTTAGTGTGGGCCTTGTTAGAGTTAGGTCAGAGGTTGGACTAGGTGATCTTGGAGGTCTCTTCCAACCTGAACGATTCTGTGTGATTCTGTGATTTGGTTCATAAGTGCTTTCCTAAAGTGATCCTGGCCTACCTTATAGACATGCTTTGCCCTCATAGGAAGACTATTTTAGAAGCTTACCTTTCTAATGTTTAAAAGCTTTCTACTTCACCCACAGCTTGTTCATGATCTGTTTAAATCCATTTGTTTTTCTGTGCCAACACTGCCTTTTAGCTCAAATATATCAGTGAGAAATAAAATCAGTGTAGGCAAACTATTACCTAACCTGCTTAAGAATAATTCTTATTTGTAGTTATGCTGGGAATTCACTTCATGCTGTTCCCTGTGCTCAGCTCAGCCTTTGACTGATATTTCATGACCAATTTAAGCCTATCTCAGACATCAGCACCTCTAGAAGGAGCAGTTTCTGTCCTCATGTGCATCCTCCATCCACCTCATCAAGTCAGCCCCAGCAACAGTGTGCCTTCAGGTGGGCTGCATCAATCAACACTGTAAAGAAGATGATAATAAAAACTATGATTCTTAGTTTTAAGAGCTGAATCAAATCTGGAGGATCCTTTTGGTAGGAACCTACACAGAGATAGGCTCTTAATGTATCTATGAGCCCCAAATAGCACCCCAAAAAGCCAATGCTTTGTCTGGTTCGGATAGAGACCAGCTCTTCATTTAGAGCCCTGCTCAGACCCACTGAAATAATGCGAATTAATATCAAAGGTTATCCCAGGACCTACAGAAGCTTTGAAGGGTAGATTTTAATCCATAAGCAAGTATGTTCCACAAATCTTGGTGATGCCCTCTTGAGGAAGGTTGCTCACAAATAGCAATGTTGGGCAGCCTGAAGGATAAAAAAGTTAATCTGGGCTCTAGATTTTATTGTCATGAGAGTTTACATAAGGCAAAAAAGATTCCTCAATCATCTAAATGAAACATTTTTTAATATTTTAGATTTTTACATTGGTATAGCTACATTTGAACACCTTTAAAGCAAATTGCTTATCTCTAACCCTGTGCAGAGCTTCACTCATTTAAACAAACTAATTCACATTTTGACATTACAGAATATCAGCTTGTACTTTTTCCTCAAGAGGACTAGAAACAGAGCTGCAAGGGTGGTTTAGGTGAATTGAAGTTGATTATATTCAATAGTTTTTCACACAAACGGGGATTTACCTAGATCTAACTAATTCTGTCATTTGTTTATTTTTCAAGACTAAATTCGTCTAATTCACCTCAAACTGACCAATAGAAAGCAGTTAAAAAAAAAAAAAAAAAACTAGCCTTCAGTCTTATGGGAAATTTACTTAGCCTCTGAAAATATTTCCTAAAACATCTCTTGTTTCCTTCCTCTACATCTGAAAAAAATGGTTGTAAAAATGTTTTCTTGACAAAATAGCTTGTCAATTTTATCAACTTCTAAAACTGTACTTGTCACCTTGAGGCTTATCTTTTATCTTTTTAGGATATTTTCTTAGAAATTAATTCCTGAGGTGATATTTTTAGATGAATTTGTAATGATATGAATAATATTTTTAATATTTCTTTAAAAAAGGACTTAATTTCTAGAGGCACCTGTAGATCTTTTTTTTTTTTCACAAGTTTTCGTTTAACCTTTTATTCTTACTGTCATCTTGCCCTTTAAAAGCAAAACCACTATGGTTTACTGAAATTATGACATTAACTATTTTTTTACATATATTACAAACATTCAATTTGCTTGAAGTGTTCGTGACCACTTTTCCATCAGAAAAAAAAAAAATCATTCCTCCTTTTTTATCAAATTATTTAATAGATTTTCAATGCATTTGTACATTGTTCAAGTCTAGCCTAACCCCTGGATTCCTGGATTTCTTGCAGACAATTTTCATTGAAAGAAAAGGAAACTACCTTTCCAGTTCTCTGTGAAGGCAGAACATTTTCAAGGTTTTTCCTTAGTAATATAGAAAAGTTAGAATTTAGAATTTCACAGATCTTTACACTAGTTCCTAATTTTCCTTCTAAAATGGTTTGTATTATGGTGGAATAATAAGAACATAAAATAAAAATAAAAAGTCACAAAAAGTGTTTACTTTTTGTAAACATTGTAGTCACAGAAAGTGACTTTTCCATAAATTGAAAAAAATACAAAAATGTGCTTCAAATCTCACTATACTGTGTCAGCTCAGTGGGAAGAATCTTGTTCACAGTGTGATTAGCATGGCCCTTTCTTCACCATTAGGGTCTAAGAAATAGTTGAATTCAAATTAATAGTAATCTGTAAAACAACCACAGAAGATTATAACCTGGCTCTCAGTAGGCATCCTGCTCTTCTGCCAGTGTCATGAAGATCCAGACAGCTACATCTGCAGCTTGAGCATGGCCTATAGCATCTCCCCGAAATGCAGTTCTGCTCCCCAAAGGGTCTAGCAAATGGCCAACTATTCAGCAGATCTGCCCCACATGTATAGTTAAAATTACATTACCTGTGTTCACATAAATATAAATGTTTACTGCTGATCAGCAGTAAGCAGCAAACACAACTATGAAATACTCCTTTAGAAGGAATCTTGTTCTTCTAATGCACCAAGAGAAGGTTTGTAGACAAAAGGCCGATTAGGTTTCAAGTTTTTAACAACCCACAGTCAAAACACTAATATCTGCTAAAAATAAATGGTATAATATGATCCTAAATTTCAGATACATCTTATGCTCACAGTTTCCATCAAAATACACAATTTGACACCCCTATGTCAACTGGGAAATGTAACCTTTGTCTTAAAAATCATTTCCCCAGGTTTTCCTGAAGTCTTTTCAGCATGAAGTCCAAACCATTTCTATATCAAACAAGAAGATTTTTTTCTTTCAATTTAGAATGACAACTCATTCAAAATATTATTCAAATGTATGTAGAAAAAGCTTTCAAAAAAACTCTCCCATCATAAATGAGAACATTCATTTTGAGTGGAATGACATTTTTCATTTGCCCTGAAATTATTGTTTACTTTTATATCTCCAAAATATTCATTTTAAGTAGTCATAAAGTGAACATTACAAAAGTCTCTTTTTAATTGTTAGAAAACAAATGAAAAAAATTGTACAGCTCTATCTATGATATAATTGCAGATTAAATGTTCTTTTTACAAACTTCCATGCTGATAATTAGAANAAATCTTTATTATTTTATTATTATAGATGCTGAATACTATATAGGTTAGTCAGTCTAAAGCATCACCATTGCATATGTTATAAAAAGCCAACCAGGGTAGCAGATTCTCCAGAAAGCCATCAGTGAAGCCTCCTCCTCTGCAAAATCCCATCTGCACAGAGCAGATGCCAGACAGGTAATAGTCCAAGGGCAGTGACTACAAACAAAAGGGAATTGCTCAGCCTGGTTTCTGCTACTAGAAAACTAACATAGGAGCTTTTTTAACAGAAGGGAAAAATAAAATTTCAGCCTTTTTCCCTGAAAACAGACACATGTCACAGGAAGGAAGTAAAACCCAGTCAACATGGATGCTTGCATTCTGCTTTTTAGTGCTTGGCATTGCAGAGCCTTCCTGCAGCCCCAGCAGCCCCAAGCAGACTTTTAGGATGTGAACACTCAAACCCTCCTCAGGAAGAATTCCAACTACAGTAAGAAAAAGTGACTGAGAGTCAGACATCAGTAAATCTTTTTTCCCCATATAAGTTCATAATTCCCTTTTGTACTTTTATGTTCTATCAAAAGTTAATAATTTATCAAGAAGATTAAGAACTTAGTAACTTGGTCTAACATGTTATGAGTAGACAATACCAAAGTGTGTGGTAAGGATCAGTGCAAGATCAGTAAATTTTGCCCTGGAATAGTAGCATGAAGTAGAGCTATATGAAATTGGATATCAAAAAGAAACATTTGAAGTATTTTTCATATAAAGCACCAAAAAGAAAGAGTGAGAAAAAAAGTTTCAGTCTTGATATCCTTTGAAGTGTTTAATCATAAATCCTAAATTCATACAACTGCTGTTTCAGCAGCAAAGAGAATGGATTCACATTATCAAACAGATCTTCATGTTTTGGCTCAGAGTTGATTGTGCCTTTCTGTTCTCAAATCATTGTGTTTGAAGTAAGGTCTTCATGTTTATGGATGCATCGTTAGCTAAAGAAGCCAAGAGTAACCACATTATTGCCACATGTACTAGATCAAAAATACTGGTATCAGTTTGCCACAAAATCGTTAAGTAGGAGCACATTTTGTAAGACCTTAAAAAAAAAAAAAAATCGCTTTGATTTTATTTGCTTTTCTGCAAATAGAAAACCTGAAATTTTTCCACAAACTTTTTACTTCAGAATCAAGAAGCAAACATACAAAAACTACTAAGAGTTTCTGAAGCAGCTTTGAACATTACACAATCGAAAGGGAAAAAAAAAAAAAAAAAAAA
>VXAA01000632.1:334076-344264 GCA_013399115.1 Anseranas semipalmata
AAAAAAAAACAAGGAAAAACTACAAGCTTTTATTTAAAGAACACCAGCTAACTATTACAGCGAATTGGATGAGTTTGGATGAGTGTACAATGCCAACCGCTGAAGCAAGAGCTGAGACTTCTGGACAGTCCCAGCCATGCCACTGACTTGTTAAATAACCTCAAGAAAAATCACAGTCCCCATGTTTTAGACTAGTTATCTCATGCAAATATAATTTCGTATTGTGAGGTTCTGGGAAATTAGAGATTTTACTAATTTTCATGACACCAAGTGCTACACATTCCCTAATTCTTGATGAAAATAAATAGATATATATACTGGGCTTGTTTTCAGAACACAGAAGCAGGTTCAATGCCTGAAGATCTCAAATAATATCTTCTAAATGAGGAGAAAAAAGACCTTTTAGGACTTGAAAGAGTTTAGGCATTGCAGATAGAAAAGGACGGTAGTTGCAAAAGGTGGTCATCCAAACATTTTACAGAATCATTTTCAACTAAGTTCTACATGAAGGTTCAAGTATTTTATGTCAATTAATTTAACTAAAATATACCTTAATAATCCTATATGACCAAATAAATGCTTCAAGAAATTATCCTTTCCGTAATTTTAAAGATTATAAAATGAAATGGAAGATAGATGCCATCTGCTCTAAATTCCCACTAATGAAAATCATGCAACTTTCCATTTCAAAAACTGAAATTTTGCTTAGAAAAATATAAACAAGATTTTTTAAAATGTAATTTCTCAAAACTTTTGCAAGTTGGTAAATTTTTCAGATTTTTTTCCCACAGAAAATCTCAGTTTTGATCAATTAGTAGTTTTGCATGTAAAACCTTGAATCGAAAAGTTTGATTAACAAATCTCATTGTAAAAACCACATGACTACTTCCCATAATAAAAGTGTCCAGTCTCAATATCCAATCATTTCCTGTAGAGTGCTTTCCTCATCTCAAACACAAAACTTGCAAAGCCAAGAACAGAGGTTTCACTGGCAGTTTTCAATGTTCACAGACCTCTCTTGAGAGGATACTTTCCTTCCATGTTCACTGTCATCTGCACTTATTCACAGTGACAGTATTGATTCTTTCTGTGAAGTCCAGAGAAACACTTAAGTTAGGTAGCCTGGAGTCTGTTCAACAAGACATTAAAAACAAGAAGCTAAGTGTGGAACTGGTCAAATAAATTGGTTAAGGGCAATTTGGCAATATGATGAGGACCTATTATTCCACATTGTTCCTTCATGTGACACCTCCAACTAGAGAAAGCTCAGTGAAAGGTTTGCCTCACATGAACTGAAGAAATCCACAGGCGTGATATTTTGATCATCTCTGACAACTGGGTAATGAGAAAGAGCACAGTCTTGCTGCATGTGGTTTGATGTAATTGCACATCAATAAGCACTGTAGATGACAAACAGAAGAGTGGTGCAAAAATATACTGTGGTTGGCAACTGTGGGTGAGGAGGAACTTTTGGCATAAACGAGCACAGAAGCTTATGTGGAGGCAGACTTACCAAAGAGTTGCTTGCTTTTCAACTTTGACAAGTGTTTTTTTTCAATGTTGGTGATGTACCCGAGCTAAACGTATTGTTACACTTAGATTGACGTTTGCAGTTCACATTTCAAGTGCTGCCCATTTAATTCCCAAGCAGTAGCTGTATCATGAAAGTTTAATGTCATTGACGGTTTTAGCAGAATTCTGTGGAAGAAAATATCTGCTGAAATATTTGTCCAGGTTGGATACACCAACTAAAACAAAGAATAGTCAACCTAGAATAGTAAGGCAATGTGGTAAAAGAGTAGATCACAATCACTATCTCCTGAAAAATAGTAAAGCCAACGGAGAGTTCTGGAAAGGCATCGACTATTGTGCTTAAATGGAGTTTAGGTACTGTTGCACGCAATTCTGAAGTGTGGTGAAATTTGGGCAAAGGAAAAGATGCTGCACAATCCCATTCAGAGTTTGGTCAGGTAAAAAAGTCTCCAAGGTCCATTTTGGTAAGCAATGTGATCTGACAGGCGACTTAGGTCCACTTATAGCCTTCAAACCTGGACAGGTACCACAATGGAGTTCTGTGTGAGGAGAGGTTCAAAAGGGTTGGTGCACAAAATCCAGGTGGTGAAGAAAAATGCAAGTGACCCAGGATGTGTTTCCTATGGTCTGTGCACAGTGCTGAAGCCTTGGTCAGCTCTGAACAGTGCCACAGTGCTTCACTTGGGCAATGCCTTCTCCGAGATAAGTGGCAGGTTCTGACTAATTGTGGTTATTAAGAATTCAGAAGTTTTTCTGAGTGTAGACCTGTGAGCACTAACATCCTGGCCAAATACCAACTTGGATAATTATTTTGCCTAACTAAATGTCCCCTTTTTCATTTGAATAAGGTATTCTTCATTTTCAAAGCTGTTATACAGTGCTGTTGAGCACTGTTAAACAGCTGCAATATTTCACCCCAGAGATGGCTGCATTTCAGTTGTGGGTGATGCGATCCAAAGAGTTTGAATATCAGTTTAATCACTTTGGCATCCTTCAGGAACAAAGTCACTATTTAAATGTAAGATTATTGTAGAGAATAAAATTGTCAATAAATGTAGTAATGTCTATCTCTAACTATAAGCAATTATAGAGCTAATCTCCAGCTCTCAAAAAATAACACCAGATGGTATTTTTTAGAAAAAGTCAAATGTAGAATATTATATTTTTTTGCATTTTTCAGTACATCATGATGGCAAATAATATTATGTGAATCCTGCAAGTACAAGAAAAATCTGCAAGTATAACATTCTTCTCTTCCAGCGAACATCCTGTGAATTCATAAATATTTACATTTTGCAAGTTATAATTATGTAGCACTGGAGGAAAAAAAGCAAAAAAAAGTGACTGTATATACAAGTATATAAAAGAACATTCATAAATTAAAAATGTGCATTGTTCTGTATATGATACCTACTGTGTTTTTATGTCTTTATGCGGAACTATAGGATAGCTTCCTACCTCTCTCTCAGTTGGGTAAAAATTATAGTTGTAGTTTTGAATGACTATTGATTTCTTATTATAGTTTCTATTAATAGTTGTAAGTCATTAAGTATGAACTTACCATTGTAGGTATTTTCTAAAGTAGAAAGAAAAGTTTGTATTGCTACAGGGATAATCCCCCTTCACAAATTGACAGACACAGTTACAGATGCACTCCAAATATATATTTTGTGGAAAACAAACAAACAAACAAAAACAGAATTACCTAAATTGGCACAGTTAAATGTTATCTTATTATTATATATTTTTTTTTACTTGGATTATTTGTATTAGTTAGCTTGGTGAGGCAATTTGAATATCAGAGGATAATTTTAGTGTTAACGAATCTGAACTGCCTGAAAGTCTTAAAGTTGAGATCTCTGTTGCATGAATCCTACTTTTCAGCATTAACAATTCATTGAAGACTATTTTTATTGAAGGAATTTTACCATTCTGATTCGTGAATAATCCATAAACAGATGTTGATTTTTTACAAGCTCAGGTATTATTTGAAATTGTTTGAATACTTTATACAAACATATTGCAACCTCTGGGTTTTTCATACATTTTTTTTTGTTCCATTAGTCTTTAGCTCTTCATTGTAAGATAGATTGTCCCCTCATACAAATAAATCCTTACTAATATCAAAAATGGTTGGACAAATAATGCAAGTATATTATTCGTGATGTGACTACTTTAGAAAAAATAATGGTTTTACACTAATTATTTTGTCTTTTCTTTTTGTGTGTGTGTGTGCCTAAATCTATAACACACTTATTGTTAAATGGTCACTTCCTCTGAATGTTTTTATGAAAACTGTGCATATCTGTTCATGACAAGTAGAAAAGGATTTATGAATATGAAAGTGACTTTGATAGCTTAATTAATAGTTATAAAATCATTTTTTTTCTCTCTTTAAAGTATTTGTTCAGTGCTGCTGAGATAAAAACAAAACCACAGTGACAGCACATTTCCCTTGTAGACAAACTTCCACATCTCATTTTTGTCCAGGACCACTTTTCTCTTTTCCCGTGTTTCTACACATACATTCCTTACTCTTGCATTCCATCTTGAAGCATGTCAAATTTGCATCCACAAGACAGAATTTGTCACATGAGAAGCCTGTGAACACAGCAGATGACTTTCTAACAATAATTTTTACCTTGTTAACATATACAACATTACACTAATTCCAGACAATCAACTCCAGCTCTTCCAAGAAGAAAGAAAAAAAGTCATCACAACTGTTAGACTTAGTCAGGTTTCTAAACCACTTAAAGCAATTGGCTCTAAAGCCTTTTGTCCTGCATTTACATAAGATGAATCTTTCCCTTTTATCCTTGAGTTAGATCACTTTTATGTGCCTTCCTGGTGGTAGTCACTGGACAGACAGAACAGGCAAAACAGCCCACAACTCCAGAAGGCAACTCAGGGTAGTTTATTGGAGCTGCAGCCTCTAGGTTTCTGTGGCCATTCCAAGGCAGAAGATTTAGACAGAAGATGGTATAATAAGAAGTGACAAAATTGTGCTGATCTTCACAGACCTTACCAGTCCATCAGCAGAAATGTTCTGGGAAGTGACACTAGCCCAATAGTCCAGAGAGATGGGGATGGAGACTTAACGGTTCACATTCTAAGCAAGTTAGAGATTTTTGTATACACTTACAAGATACATAAAGGTTTTTTTTTTTTTTCATTTGGTTTGTTTATTTTTTTTAATGGTTGGGCACTGGGGTAACCATATGATTTTTATTCCTGAATCTTTCTCCCTATGTAGCATCTTCATGAAAGCTTATAACTATTAGACCAGGTATGTTTATATGTTACCACATATTTCAACGTCTTAAATATACTAATCCCCATAGTTGACAGCACTTATGTTGCAATGACCTGCAGTCATCTGATCAACTTTCAGAATACTTACTAGCTATAATCAAATATATTCTCATCTCTTATTTGAACAAATCAAACAGAAATTGAATACATTTTTTTATGAACACTAGCAATATGTTCTCTTCTCTGATAATTTTGACATTAAAATTCCATTTTAATAATCCCATCCTTCAGGCTTTGCAGACTCTTAAGGTATTAAAGCAAAAATTATCCTAAGCAGTTAGATTATAATGTATTTAAAGATTAGACATTTCATGTTGAATATTAACTGCTCCACTTCCCAGGGAAAAAAAAAAAAAAAAAAATGCAGTTTTTTTTTCTTGTATAATTTATACTTTTTTTTTTTTTTTGATAGGTTGGCTATACAAAGTTCAAACCTTTTATAAAAAAAATACTATTAAATATACTTGTAGTCCTGCATTATATTAAAAATTTATGCATAAAGGTATGAGGAAACATTCTTGCTTAAATCATTAGCATATTTTGATGCCTTAAAAATACACAAAATGGCTGTTCAATCTCAACACAGTAGCAGACTTCTGAGCTGAGGCAAGACTGCAAATATTTTACAATCTAAGGAACTTTTATTGACATCTCATAAGAGATGGGAGTTGTATTTGGGCTTTTGGCTTCATAATGATAAAAAAGTACAAGCACAACTTAATCATTTTAAAAAAAAAAGAAAAAAGGAAAGTAGACCAAAAAAATTAACTTTTAGCGAAACTCATATGTATTTTAGCTATTTTCCTAGCTCATAACAATAGATGATAAAAGTATTATTTGGGTGGGGCAGAATATATACTTAAAATTAACCAGGGGGAGG
Organism: Anseranas semipalmata; assembly: GCA_013399115.1. Taxonomy (NCBI): domain Eukaryota; kingdom Metazoa; phylum Chordata; class Aves; order Anseriformes; family Anseranatidae; genus Anseranas; species Anseranas semipalmata. Next base: position 339,805 of record VXAA01000632.1, read on the forward strand.
AACACATCCCATAGCCCATAGAGTAGTTATGATGCAAATTATAACAGGATAGCAGGAGGCCTAAGACTGACAGGACAAATAGAAACCATAGGAATATAAACTGTACTTAGCAAAGCTATATATTTAATGATTGAAATAAAAACTGGAGTAAGATGTCACCGCAAATATAATAATTTCCTTAAAAGCAAAGTTAATCCCTTTTTGTGGTTAATCCCTTTTTGTGGTGATGAGTGGTAAAATAGATATCCGATGTAGTCAAAGATTTCCTCACTGCTGGCTTACCTTGCTTACCTACCATGCCCTATCAACGAACATCTTTATCTACACATCTGCTCCATTTCTATGTACACTGCACGACTGCTCTCGTTACTACAGCCCCCTGCACACAGTTCTCTTGACTTAGTCTTCATTTGCCTCTTGTCATTCACTCTCTCTTTTAACTCACCATCATAAAGTGATGTGACAGCTATCAGAGTCAAACAAATCAGCAGCCCCGTCCCTCATGAACCCAGCCTGGGAAATCAGGGCTGTGCACACTATTTGTTGTACAATGTGGAGGAGTGCACTCCAGTGTCGTCTACACCAAGGTAGTGTGATCCACCCCTACATGTTACCTGTGAAGAAGCCCCTTCTCTGGGTCATCGAGGAGAAGCAAAGAAGGCAACAGTAAAACCTGCAACCCTAGCTTTCTGCTCCACTTTGTGCCAACAAAGCTAGCTTTGGTCTTGAGCCTAGCCTTTTGCTTATGTTCAACCTGTTCATTTATTATTTTCTTTGGTGCTTGATTATCATGGAATGGTCTAATATGGGTCTGGACCCAGAATAACCATTCAGCAACAGCTCCCCCAAATCATTACCAGCATGGAAACAGTCCTCTTGCCAAGCAAACTAAGCTATTCTGCAATAGGCACTGGAAGAGCAAAATAAACATCCATCGAGAAAGTTAGTGTAGAGGAAGTGTTCAGCTTTAAGTTCACTCACAGTCTTATTCTGCAATAGCTTCTCTGTGCAGACAAAAGTTCGCATACAGACAAAAAAAACTCCGCCTTTTTAGAGTTTTAACTGTTGAACATGCCACTTGCAGTGTAGCTCAAAAGACTCCAACTCTCTTCTACCAGTTCTCCTGGCAGCCGTGATACCTACTGACCCACTTGCAGGACTTCCCTTCCTCAAGGCAACCAGTGCAGGGTGTTTCTCCTCTTCTTGTATAAATAGGGGGGGAAACCTTGTAATACAAAGAGATTTTTTTTCTATTCGTGAGTAAACAACATCAGAGACAGTCTGGCTTTGTTTCCACACTGCATGACACCATAAATACACACCCTTTCCTGTACCATTACTTGTTCATTTTTTAAAAGATGTGCTTATGCTATTAGAATTGTATTTGGGGTTATTTCTGTGGAACGTTTAACATCTTTTCTTTGTCCTTTTGCCTTGCCCTTCAATTTTGACCGTGATGGATCTAAGCATATTTAGGACATTAAGGGCAAACTAAATTGTTGTTTATACTGTTAAATGTAAAAAGCATAATGGTAGGGTAGTGTCTATATTCTGGAAAATAAGTACACTTGTCTGATTTTTATTACATATCTTCTCTACTGATGTGTACTGAGAAAATTGTTGGGTCTCTACTGAAAATGCAATATGAAAGTTTAATACAAATCTCCGCAAGATATGTCAACCTGAGCATATACTCGGCAACTCAAAACAAAGGAAAAATACTTGTGCTGTGGGAGAGACTCCAAGAATACTTAAATTGATCTGGTATAATCACGGGGCTTGTAGACACAGGTAAGCAATGGACATGAGTTATCTCCTTCATCAACCACCACAGTTAGTACCTGGCACCTTCAGTCAGCTCCTGGGCCAGCCCCTGAGGTATGGGCTAGAACAGACTTCTGTACATGATGCAGCTCAGAGAGAAAGACTGCAAAATCTGGAGACAAGAACCTTCTAGGACTTTTTCCAAACAAGATACACAATGTGATGGTCTGTGCATGCAGGGGCTGCTAATCTGTCTACAGCTCTCTGAACATACACATGCCGCTTTGCTTGCCCAGATGTTTTCTGATTAATAATGAGGTCATTCACAATGCCAAAAACGTGGCCTTGTAGTTCTCCAACACTCTTGGAAAGCCACAGAGTGTTTAAGGGAGATGGAAATATTAAATACAACATACATATAAAACACAATAAATCAAATGAATTTGTTTAGATGAGAAGCACTTTTTTGTTTTTTGTCAGCACGGCAATTGTATATTCCACAATTATTATAATGTTTTCTGACATAAAACTGCTGTATATCTGACTGCTGGATCTGACCTAGTCCTCTGTTTTACCCCTTCTTGCTTTAGTCAATGGTTCTTAAGAAAATATCCTTATTTTATAGTACTTCACTATTTCCAAGGTCAAAATTAGAAAATGATGGGCAAATCTGTGTAGACGACTGAAACACCCAACCCCAAACAAACCTGAGGGAGAGACGTTGCTGCACCACTCCAACCAGCCTTTCTTCTCCCTTGCAAAGCTGTTGACATCGCCATAACAATCACTCCACTCCACTGCTGTTGCTTTTACAACTTTGCTTTTAACCGCAAACAACATCAAGACGTCTGAAGCCCAGCACCAAATCACTGAGTTTTGCTCCTACTGCCAAAATGTTTTAGAGCCCCTTAAGACCCCAGAAAGGAGATGCTCATGGAGACCAAGGGATGGTCCCACACTGCTGCATTCTGGCCCCCACCCTCGGAAACACCACTTGGTAACCATGGGGGAAATTCAGCTCTTTTTCCAGGATCATGCAGCACCACCTATAGACAAAAACATCACATTCCCCTGGAGTATTTTGGAAATGGAAAATACTACTACCTTTGCCACCCTTTGCCCATGCTGCTTTTTTCCCACTGCCTCAAACTCTCAAGTGAGCAGCAGGGTTGGAGGGGGTTAGCAGAGAACCTGAATGTTTCTTACATAGAATATAGAAAGAAGTCTTGAGAAACCATAGAAGGTGAACGAGAGTGATTGTCTGGCATGGAAACGCGATGATCAGAGACCCACAAAACTCACTTTTGCATACAAAGCCAGGCAGTTCCTGGGGACTCTTCACCCAGACCCGTGAGCCTCAATAAACAGTTATTTTGGGGATTTTCTGCTGTGACTCTTTCTTGTAGAGTATAAACATCAAATTGTAAATAACACTATTTCTATGAAATAGCACCTGGATAGTTATTGCTTTCCCATCTCCTCCTACACATTTCAGGCTCTTTGCAATGTCCACAGCCTGTGCGACCTTAGCACTGCAATCTGGGATTTACCATAATAAGTGTCTCTGCAGCAGGACTGTATGCAAGAGTGTAAAGATTTGGGATTTTTTAATTATGTTTCTCTGCTTATAAAGACAATCTTGAACTTATGAAGTGCATAACACAGGGACTGATGTATCCACATTGCTGGACAGTATGAAATGAATTGTGCCTTGAGAGATGTGAAGCGTCCCATTCTCCTTAGCACTGAACCTAAAGATGACAATCTGCAGCATACTGAGAAGTGAAAATGTGAATACAGCAAGAAAAAAAAAAAAAAAAAAGGAAGCAAAGTTAGTTTCCACATAAATAGGATATCTATTTCATGGAATGTGCTTTCTATTAGATTTCAGTAGAAAAAAAAAAATACAACCATACTTCTGAGACAGAAATAAAGTCCTCAAATCTAGACACTTGTTGCTGAATTTAGATGTGGCTTGATGTAGAGCTAATATAAATGAATGCCCTTTGAATTAAAATATTCCTGATAAACCTTCCTTATTCTGGCTGCTCTCCTAATTTAATTAATTTTAGAACTTTGGATGAGTTCAAACTTATAACATTTGGGATTTTAAATTCAGTATTTTATGTTGCATTTTATGCCAGTTAGTGATAATGACATATCTCGAACTTCAAAGGTGTCTAACCAAATTAGACATTCTCTGCAAGAGAAAATTTAGAGAAGAAAAATTAGAGAAAAACTGTGTTGGAATAGTTTTCCACAAATGATGAATATTAAGTGTATTTTGAGAATATTTGTGTAGTATTACATGTACAGTTTTCTTTTAAATTCTGACTAATTTGAATGTTCAGGATAGGAAACAGCAGCAGTCCCATGAGTTTGCTCTTCAGCCAGTCTTTCACTTGTACAACCCAATAACACCATGATTTCATGCTACATGTGTTGCTTGTTATATATCCTAAAAATTCAATTTTCTTATCCCAGAAGGAAAGAGCTATAAGAGGTGAAGCCAGTCATTTGATCATAAAGTGTTGTCAATGTGAAGGAAACTGCTTTTGAACACTCTGCCATCACCCTTATTTGTGGTAATCATGCAAATCACTGTGAGCAGTTCTGAAGCCCGAGTTCATTTGACTTGAGTCGAGCTACAGTAATCGTGTAGAATCATAGAATAGAGAATCACAGGATATCCCGAG
>VXAA01000633.1:0-13116 GCA_013399115.1 Anseranas semipalmata
AAACTGGGAATACCACACAGCTGTTACAAATAGGTCCAGGAGATTCCTAAAACACCTTGATGNACACCTTGATGTTAACTTCTTGGTGCAGGTACTAAGGGAGACAACTAGGAAGGGTGCCCTCCTAGATTTGTTGCTTCTAAACTAGAAGGTCTCATGGGTGAAGTGGTGATTAGTGGTCATCTTGGTCATAGTGACCATGAAGTAGTCAAGTTTAAAATCTTTGGTGATAGAAGGAAAACTGCCATCAAAACTTCAACCCTGTATTTGGGGAGAGCAGACTTCAGGCTGCACAGGGAGCTAGTTAGTAAGGTCCCCTGGGATACTGCTTTTGAAGAGATTTGGGTCCATCAGTGCTGGTCAATTTTTAAGTAACATCTCTTAAGAGCATGGGAACAGGCAAGTCCAAAATGTCAGAATTCAAACAGGCAGGGCAGAAGGTTGGCTTGGCTGAGCGTGGCTCTTCTTCTAGAGCTTAGGTGGAAAAAGAGAGTGTACGGTCCCTGGAAGCGAGGTCAGGTGACATGGGAGAACTACAGAGATGCTGTTTGCCATTGTAGGGAGAAAAGTCATGAGGCCAAGGCTCAATTAGAGTTAAAGCTGGCCAGGATTGTTGGAGACAATAAAAAGTTTTTTTTGAGATATATTAACAGCAAAAGGAGGACCAGAGAAAACATTGGTCTGTTACTTGATGAGGATGGTCACCTCACAAATGGGGTCATAGACAAAGCAGAGATGTTTAATGCCTTCTTTGCCTCTGACTTCAAAACCAGCAATGAGCCCTGGGACCCCAGGCACCCTGAGTTGGAGGGCCATGACTGTGGTAATGATAAACTCCCAGCTAGCTCCAAACTTGGGCAGGATTTGCTGTTCCAGCTGGATGCACGTAAGTCTATGGGGCCCAATGGTATTCATTCCAGGATACTCCAAGAGCTGGCAGATGTCCTTGTGAGACCTCTCTTAATTATTTTTCAATGGTCATGGGGATCTGGAGAGGTCCCTGTTGACCGGAAGCTGGCCCAGTTTTCAAGAATGGCAAGAAAGAAGACCCTGGTAATTACAGGCCTGTCAGTCTCATTTCAGCGCCTGGTAAAATGGAGAAGATTATTCTGGGAGTTATTGAAAAACACCTGAAGGACAATGCAGTCATTGGTCACAGCCAACACAGGTTCATGAGGGGCAAATTTTATGTTTAATGAACTTAACTTCCTTTTATACCAAGGTTACGCACCTAGTTGACCAAGGGAAGCCATTTGATGTAATCTTTTTGGATATCAGCAAAGCTTTTTATACCGTTTCTCAGAGCATCCTTCTGGACAAAATGTCCAGCATAAAGCTAGATAAATACATAATACAATGGGTGAACAATTGGCTGATGGGTCGGGCTCAAAGGGTTGTAGTAAATGGGGTTACATCAGGCTGGCGGCCAGTCACGAATAGGGTTCCACAGGGCTCCATTTTAGGACCGGTTCTCTTCAGTGTTTTCCTAAATGACTTGGATGCAGGACTTGAAGGTATACTAAGTAAGACTGTAGATAACAGTAAATTGGGAGGAGCTGTTGACTCCTTCGAGTGTAGAGAGGCTTTGCAGAGGGATCTTGACAAATTAGATAGCTGAGAAATCACCAGCAATATCAAGTGTAAACAGCAAGTTCTGGATTCTGCAACTGGGATGGGGCAACCCTGGCGGTACATACAGACTGGGGGATGAGAGGCTGGAAAGTGGCCCTGCAGAGAGGGATCTGGGGTCTCTGGTTGGTAGTAAGCTGAACATGAGCCAGCAGTGTGCCCTGGCAGCCAAAAGGGTCAACCATGTCCTGGGGTGCATCAAGCACGGCAGTGCTAGCTGGTCGAGGGAAGGGATTGTCCTGCTCTGCTCTGTGCTGGTGCGGCCTCACCTCGAGCACTGTGTGCAGTTTTGGGTGCAACAATATAAGAAAGATCTAAAACTATTACAGAGTGTCCAAAGGAGGGCTAGAAAGATGGTGAAGGGTCTAGAGGGGAAGGCGTATGAGGAGCAGCTGAGGTCCCTTTGTTTGCTCAACCTAGAGAAGAGCAGACTGAGGGGAGGCCTCATGGTGGCCTGCAGCTTCCTCACGAGGGGAGCAGAGGGGCAGGCGCTGATCTCTGCTCTCTGGTGACAGCGACAGGACCCGAGGGAACGGCATGGAGCTGTGACAGGGGAGGTTCAGGCTGGGTGTTAGGAAAAGGTTCCTCACCAAGAGGGTGGTCGGGCACTGGAACAGGCTCCCCAGGGCAGTGGTCACAGCACCAGGCCTGCCGGAGTTCAAGAAGCATTTGGACAACGCTCTCAGACACACGGTTTGGTTTTTGGGTGGTCCTGTGTAGAGCCAGGAGTTGGACTCGATGATCTTTCTGTGTCCCTTCCAACTCAGGATATTCTCTGATTCTACAATTTTTTACACTGGACTTGGCGGAATGAGAGTATCTAAATCAGACATTTCCACGCTAAGGCATTGTAGAAACAATTTTTTTGTAAAACAACATTTACTCCTAAAGTGGCCAAGATCATTGGTGATGTTTGTATCTGAATGAGCAGATAGCAAAACAAAGTAAAATGAATGGATGCGCCATAATAATAATCACTTTGCACTTGCTTATATATGAGAAGTCACTGGAAATCAAAAAAAGTTTACAATGAATAAAGAAGGTGAGCAAGTACAAAAAATGGAAAGTATTTGTAATACGTGATGCTTTTGCTGTTTTGCAAGATAATCAAAAACTTGTCACAGCCAATGTGTTTGGATCGGTGCAAATAACTTCTCTAGGTAATCAAGTCTCCTGTAATCCTCAAGGGCAGTGAAATACATTATGCAAAACAGTGCAGTGTAGCAAGCTAGCAAGTTTATCTTACAAACGTAAAGAAATAAATTTTGGCTCTGCTAAAGCCAGTGAGAGTTTTGGTCTCACTTTCAGTGGAGCTGAGATTTCGTCTTACACAAGTGCCTTTTACTGATGGTTCTAAGTACAGTAAATCTCTAAAGAAGTGTAATGCTATGATAGCAAACATAAAATTATTGTAGAGATAATAGCCTGTAAGCTACTTTACACCATATTTAAAATCACTGATAATGTACTGAAAAACTATATGCAAACTTGAGTTTCTAGTCCTATATTTGCTGTTCAAACTGGCATCCAGGCATGCACAATACAATTTTATGTGTAAAAACCAGCACCAGCACCAAAAGTTAAAACATTACCTTTTATGTTAAGCACAATGAATCTGGCTGGCTATTTAGCTGCTGGTGATTAATTTACTTTTGGGGGGCTTTCTAGAAAGTATATGCATCAAGTTACTGATGTGCCAAGTAACTGGAGTGAACTCTAGAAATTTAAATATTTAGAAATATACAATCCCTTGTGACTTAACAATAGGATAAATATTTTCACAGTTTACACAGTTAATTATCTCAAAAGGAGTTTGTGTTAAATTTCAAAGTATATACACAATCCTGTTTTAGTTTCAGCTGATAATAGTTGTGTTGCAGTAAGACCAACAATGGAACTTCCCTTTTGTATGTACTTTATCTCGCATTAAAGGACCTCAATAGAACATAAACCTCTTCTGTTCCCCTGCACACATGCGAATTTTATTCTCTGTGAGATTTTTTGGTTACATATTTTGAACAGCTTTTCCACTTTCTTAACTTTGATGTGAGGTAGGTACTGTTTCCTTACTGGCTCTAGCCCGGTCTTAAGATGCATTAAATCATTGCAAGAAATAATGATAGGATACTTTAAGGTAAAAATCTGTGCAGTTTGATATATAGATCAAAATATAGTGTGATCGGCACAAAGTGTTGAAAAATATTTATAAGGTACTATACAGTGAAAAATTACCTTATTTTTTTCTTTTTATTATTTTACCAATGACATTTGCTGGGTACAATTTTTTTCTTCTTTCTGAATAAAAATATGTTTTCTCACAAGACGTGGGCACACCATCTTCTGCCAAACTAGAACAGCAGTAGCTGAAAAATAATCTCTGGAAATTATCACTGAGCAGCAGACCGACTGAAAATCAACTTTATTATTGCTGCAATGGCAGCACAGCTACAGTGTGGCATTTGTTTGTCAGTAATTGCTGTTTGGAAAATGAAATATAAGCAAAAAAACTTCCAGACAGGAAAACCTATGCTTAGGCAGTTTAATAAAGACTATATTTTAAGGATTTCTTACCTGTAATTTACTGTATTATCTTTTAAAAGTTATAAAGAAACAAAGGGAAAGCTGTTCTCTCTCTTGACATTTTTCCCTCTCCAAGCTCCATCTATAAGCCTGGACTATTTGGCTGTGCCTGCTAAAACATTCAGCACTGAAAACACCAAAATATTGACATAAAAAGCAGGGTTTTGTATGGACACTGCAGTCAAGTTAAATAGCATTGGTTTCCATCCATGTTATACCTCTACGGTGCCCTGGTAAACAGGCTAAGCAAAACAAAAAGTGGAAGGGTGAAAAGGACTCTTTCCTCTGATTCAGCAGCTTTAGAGCATTTTCCCTGCTTTTAGAATCATAGAATCAGAGAATATCCTGAGTTGGAAGGGACACAGAAAGATCATCGAGTCCAACTCCTGGCTCTACACAGGACCACCCAAAAACCAAACCGTGTGTCTGAGAGCGTTGTCCAAATGCTTCTTGAACTCCGGCAGGCCTGGTGCTGTGACCACTGCCCTGGGGAGCCTGTTCCAGTGCCCAACCACCCTCTTGGTGAAGAACCTTTTCCTAACACCCAGCCTGAACCTCCTCTGTTGCAGCTTGACTCCATTCCCTCGGGTCCTGTCGCTGTCACCAGAGAGCAGAGATCAGCGCCTGCCCCTCCACTCCCCTCGTGAGGAAGCTGCAGGCCGCCATGAGGCCTCCCCTCAGCCTCCTCTTTTCCAGGCTGAACAACCCAAGTGACCTCAGCCGCTCCTCATACATCTTCCCCTCTAGGCCCTTCACCATCTTTGTAGCCCTTCTCTGGATACTCTCCAATAGTTTCACGTAGTTTCACCACAGGCTTTTTCCTGGTCTGCAGGAATGCCACTGATCTGTGCATTCCTGCATAAGAGGTTTATATTTTCGATCCTCATAATTGCAGATCCCTTGGCTACTCCTCCCTCAGTGGTAACAAAACCCTCCTCTATGTGTGACCGTCTTGCGTAATCCACCTCAACATCAAAGATCAGTGCTTTAGTATGGGGAAGGAGATTCAGTGTAGGAGCCCAGATTCACTTTCCAGATTCATTTAAGGATTAGTCCTCAGCATTGCATTGCTTCACAACCGAAATAGGTGCATGCATGCATGTGTGCTTCTCTGTGTGTGTATTTTATGGCAAATAAGACAACTTCTGAGGAAACAGATGGATCCGTAAAAGGAGTCTTATGACTGAATACCAGACACAGACCATCCTACGTGGAAAGGCTTTCACACACGGCCTTGCTACAGAGTGAAACATTTGAACACTAGAAAGTACAAGAAACGAGTTTGTATTTGAACAGCCTCAGTCATGCCTGCCTCTGTGCATGCATCTTTAAATGTGTGTGCAGTCTGTAGTTACTGGATGGCTCAGGAGTTTTTTCCACAGGATCCCCGCCTCATTTAGTGCATGGGCTGGACGAGAGTTAACAGAAAAGGCAGTTGTTCAGCCCTGTTCATTCAGTTTCTGGCCACTCCTCTCTTTAGTGTAAATCTTCCCCAGTCTCTGCTGCACCCAGAAGTATTAGTGTCTCACAGTGTTCATCACAAGGATATCTCCAATTTCTATGAATAGGAATGGATTTGTCTTGTGAGACAAGAAAATATTTTATCCCCTTTCAGTGTATGACAGGAAGGCACAAACAGAGGACAATTTGTGGCACATATCCATTAGTTCTAGGTATAAATGCAAACTGCTAAAGCTAAATTAATGGCATTTTAGTGTTTTTTTTTTTCCTTAAACTAACATTCTTTTTTCTCTTCTTGCCTCTACCTGTGTTTAAACATAAAGAGAAGAGAGAGAAACCACCTTACACTTAAAACGTATTAGAATCCAAAAATGTATATTTTAAATCCAAGTTTACAGTAATAAAAAGGGGGCAGGTGGGCGGTACTGATTTAAATTGATTTAAATAATAGCTTAGATGATATTCTGGAATGTAAGAAACACTGGGGACAAATTCTAGAACTGAATGGTCTGTTTTATTCCCTCTCCTTACAGCATTTGCTTTCTCCCGACTCCCATGTTGACACCAAGTTTGCTGGCATGGTTTTGAGTCAGCTGTATGGCTTTGGCCAGAATTACACCCTTACATGCGCATGGTCTGGGGACACGCCATGCTGAGATACCCAGACTCATTTGAAAGCATTAGCTTATTTCTCACAAGTCGTTCATCCAGAAGAGCAGTGTAGCCCTACACCTTGTCTTCTGAGGAGCAAGGTAGTGGTCCAGCTGAGAGGTTGTCCATCCTAAGTACCTTCTAGCACCCATGCTGTTTGGGAGACATCCCCATGCTACCCAGCTCAGCTGGAGCACTGTAGAATGCCACCTGCAGCAGTGTGATAGCCCTAGGTCCCCCTCTTTGCCTGGGTGGAGCAAAATTGCAATGAGCTCACATGGCTTTTATTTTCTGTACTTAAGTCTAGCTAGCTGGCTTCTGAACATACGTAAATGTTGTTAAATTATCTCTACTTGCCTCCTCGTAAAGCACTTTGAGAGAGAGGATTAAGCTGTTTTTGAACATATAGAGTTTCATCCTCGAGGCTTTTTATATCATGGGCCTTGTTGAAAAGAATATAGAAAACTTTATTTTCTTTTTAATGCACATAGAAACACTGCTTAACTTTAGTATGTACACTGTTAGGCAGCAAGGAAGTATGCAAAATGTCAACACATACGTGAACAAAATGTGAATTAGGTGCATATTGAGGGTTTTAAGAAACACACTACAATTTGCGTTGCTTCAGTAATGCAGTAAAATCCTACAGCTCAGGCATCATGAGACTGAGAAAGAAAAGAAAAATCAGCACTGGCTTTTTGTCCTGCCTTTTAATTCTCTTTTTGGCCTGATTCCTGATTTTCAGGTTCTCAGCAGGAAAAGCCTCCTGCTCTTTCATTTGCACTTGCGTGTGCTTCTGGTGGAAAATGCACCCGAAGCACAGGAACGGGGTGCGGGGCTCCCGTCCCCTCTTCATGCTGGCCGAGGAGACAACCTGCCATGAGCCCTTTCCTTCTCCCACGTCTCTGCCTCCTCTGTATGCTCCTGTCCTGGGCTCTGCCAGCGTGCTCTGCCCAGCTCCCACAGGTAAGCCCAGCTTCTTCTGTCTGTATCGACCCGAAGACTTCCTGGGTTTTGGTGTCACTGCCCTCTTTAACCACCCAAGATACTATCCACATGTTTCTACTCGCTTCCGCAATTCCTTCCTCTTCCTTATAGTTATTCCTCTTTTCCTTGATCCTCTGACCATGGTGCTCTGTCCTTTGCTTCCCTGCTTCCTTGCTCCTTTCTCTTTTTATCCTGTTGAACTCTTCCCCTCCTTCTGCATTCCTGCCCCTGGCACTTGCATTTTTGTCTCGTTTTTAAAAGCTGCTCTGTTTAAATGCCCATTTTTGGAGCAAGATGCCTAACTCCGCGGGTGACACCAGCAGAGGTTTTATGACTCACTGACCACTGAGAAGACTTAACAATTCTTGTATTTTGTGTTCTATGCTGTTTTTCCCATAGCATTTCAAATCAGGCCAAACATACCTTCCTTCTGTGTTTGAAGGAGGGTTTTTTCAGTAGTTAAGTTGGGATGCAGTAAGTAAATCTTACTACTTACAGCTTAAATAAAAATAAATAAATAGGTCTATATTAAATTAATTCAAATATTTCATAATGGATAGCATGATGTATAATAGTACTGCTATTAAAATGTCAGCAAGCCTTTTTCAGCTAATGGCCAAAGAAAATGTTTATGGCCTTTTTCAGTTTCAAAAAAAAAAAAAAAAAAGAAAATGAAAACTTAAAAAAAAGTTTCTGCTGCCATAGAGATTTTGAATTGAGTAATGATAAATTATGCATATGTATAGCTTCTGCCCTACAACTGGAATTTATTTGGACTGAAACACTTAGCAGCTGTGTTTTTTTTAAGTTTTTTTTTTGTTTTCTTCAGGCCTCATTAACATGCTAACCATACGCTGACTGAACACCTGTTGCTTTTCACAGCTTCAATAGGATTATGCAGCACAGAATGCTATGAAAAATCTGACATGAACGGGTGCCTAAATGTGAGGTTACACTAATTAACCATCTAGTTAGCAACCTGCCCAGTTAATCAGAAAGACTTGTTGCATCACTTGACATGCTGTTATTCTGCAGCTGGTTATTGTTGCTTTGGTATGATGCTTATTGCCACTCTTGCATACTTTTCTGCTACGTGCTCTGTGTTCATTTTTTAATTCCTTCCATTACTGAATAGTTAAGAAATATTAACTTTTTACCCAGTTGCAATCATTTCAGATTTTATTAATTATTGTAATTTCTAGCTGGATTTAAGGGTACTAGATTCAGGAATTAACTTATATCATGTTGCTTTTCAAAATCAGAACAACTCCAGAAACATATCTTTACTGAGCTAAACATTTTGTTAGGAATTGTTTTTTCTTTAGCCAAATCATTTTGCTTTGTTACAAACTGTATTATTGTTAATTTAATAATTCTTTTGTACAGTATTATTGTGTAACTTAAAACATTATGTATAGAACTCCTTTTCCATAGCAATATATATAGAAAGACACCTCTTGGACGGTATTTGAAAAGACTAGTATAGGAATGCATTAGGAATACACCACATTCACCAGGAGAGCAATTACCTCAAAAAGCAAATCCAGTGTAAAAAGCTTCCCTAGGAAGCAAACTGCAAATTACCCCTTGCTTTTTCTCTAAGCAGCTTGGTGAACACGAGACCAAAAGTTACGAACCCAGATCAAAAACTAGCAGGTTGTGGAGCTTCACACACATGGCCTAAAAGTTCACCAAGAAATATGCAGCATCCACCCAAACTTCGTGGTGCCTTCACACATTTTCCGCACCGTCCTGGTCCAAGCAGTCTGGCCACCCCTTGCCCACAACCAGCTGGAGCCAGGCAGTGTGGCTGTGCCCCTACCGGTCACGTGAAACAGTGGCAGGGAGCAGCCCTGGGCACTGGGCCTTGATGTTCTCTGCTGCCACACTGGCCAAATCAGACACTTTTAGCTCAGGACCACTGTAAGGCTGTCCAGGATGGCCAGCACCTATTTCCAGGATCTCCCTCTCACCGGTGCCCACCTCAAGCATCCCCACATGGCAGCTGGATTCCCGAGGGAGCAGATGTGTGCAAAATGCGATATCCATGTTTTCACACTCTGCTGGTGTTTCAAGTCCCCCGTCTTTCCCAGTGTCCCAAGTTCAGCCAGGTTTTCAGCAGAGCTGTGCCCGCACTCAGATTTTCTCAGATCATCTGACAGGATCCAGGGCAAAGAGACACAGATCCAGGAGACAGCTGATTTCATACTCCTTTTCTGTTCTATCTGGCCAGCAATCCACCCTCAAGATACTTCGCTCAATGTGTGATGGTTTCTCTATACCTTCCTTTTTATACTTTCATTGACAACTTTTCTTGATAGTAGAAAATAGAGCTCAGGTTTTATTCTTTCTTAAGCAGTTTGCTGGGCTTCACATGAAGAAAAAGATTAGACAAATAGAATGATTACAAAATTCTTGCTAACAGTATAGAGATAGCAATAGAAGCAATGATTTTTTTAAAACATTTTCATCTCATTCAGTAGATTTTCTCCTCTTCCTCTTCATCCCACTGTCATTCAGGATTTAACATCTATTTAAAGCCAATTTTATGATATGGAAAATTAAGGAAAATTGTTACAAATACAACTTGAGTAAGAGAAAATGCTCAACAAGTCCAAATTGCTGTAGCTCAGTTGAATTCCATAGGCTAACTTCTTATCTGCATAGCTTGATTAAAATTTATGGTTTTTCTTCTACATGACTGTGAGGAGCAGGCTGCAGCTGGGGTAAATTGCACATCCATATTAATTTCCACAGAGTTCTACCATTTAAGCCAATTAAGGCTCTGCCCGTAGCTTGTCCCTTGTACCCGTATTTCTTCATCTGACCCCAGACAAGTGGGAAGCTCTTTCCTTTCATCTTCACACTCTATTTTAAATCTTGAAGATTTATAATTCAGGTAGCAGCATCCTCTACAGCATATTGCAAAACCCTAGTCCACGTATTAATGTCTGTCACTAGCACAATCTTAACACGTGAGGAGGCAAAAGTGCAATCTTTTCTTTAGGAAACAATGGAACAAAGAGATTTCTTCAAGAGTCCTTTGCATGCACGGGCACAAATGCAGCTCAGCTCACTAGAAGCCCCTGTCCACCAGGGAACATGTAGAAACTTTTTAACACAGTCTGGTGATGAAACCATCTCTGCAGACCTGCAGGCGCCACGGCTGCTTCATTCTCACAGCAGGGCGTTGCAGGTGGGACAGCAAGCCAGCAGCTCTCAGGAAACTGCTCTCCTGCCGTGTCCCTGGCTTCACAAGATTTGCTTGTCTAGGTGCAGAAGTTATGCTCATATAACATTGTAAGCTAAGAGGTAAAATCGAACGAGCCTTATTCCCCAAGTGGCCATTAAAACATCTCTTCTTGGTTTGATTCTAAACACTAAAAGACAAAAATAATAAATCAAATAGGCTGCCTTACTCTGGATAAAGTGTAATTTCTGACACAGACAAGCCACCAGACCAGTGAAGAAGTTCAGTTTCACTTTGGTATTAAGTCCACCCCTACCCCACTCCACCACCCCACCAAATGAACAAATAGTTTTTCTGTTTTGCTGTGGTTTGTTTTTCCCACAATTTTTTACCCTCCTGTGTATGCAGGAGCAATAGTGGCCTGTGAAAATGTGTAGGAAATTTTATGCAGGTAACGAACCTACATGATTTTCTACTTAAACTTTTGTGGTCCTTTAATAAAAGAACAGAACAGGGGAAAAGCTCCAAAAGTAGATGGCCAAATGCCCACTTCTCTCACAGGGTGAGGACTCCTCATATAAGTTATGGCCATGACATTTTAAGGGCCAGACTCACTTGCAGCATGTATTTTTTTTACTTCTATTTCTTGTGGAGAGCTCCTACCTAAGTGGTAGTCAAAGCTAGCGCATACTTGCTATTTTCCATTTCACCATAAACAAGTTTAAAAATATGTTTTGTTTTATTTTCAACTGTGGCAAATACTAATTACACCCCAAACTACTTCAATGCAGTCTTGTGGGTTTCCACTTACAAGTGACATTATGACATTATTTTGCATGTCAGTATGAGGGACGATCTGAATTTTATCTGCATAATTCAAATATAACCGAAAAAAGAGAGAGAGAGAGAGAGAGAGAGAGAGAGAATATTGGAGCCCAAAGGGTTAAGTGAAATATTTTGATTATTAAACAGTGTATTCTGTCTGCAGGAACAAAATGCTAAAAGAGTAACCTAGAGTTTAAACATTACCGCTTTCTTGATATCTGTTGTTGGAAGATGTTGCGGTTCTTTTAAAATACAGTGTCTGGCTGTGTGTCTGTAAGAGAAGAACTGCTGCATGGCACCAGCATTTGGTGTGAGGGTCCAAAGTATTTCATATGCAGATTACAGGTTCAAGTACAATACAGAAGTTTAAGACTGGGCCAAAGCTCGGTGGTGCTTCAAAGTTTACATGAAATTAATTAGTCCCGGTAGCATTTCTAGTAAACAGGATACAATATTACCACTAGAAGTAGCAGCTAATTTGGCATTTTCAGGAAGTCCAGTGTTCTCTGGACACGAAATTTTAAAGGGCAGGCCTGGGGCATATTGATGAAACCATTAAAGCAAGTTTGTTACACTTTGGTCCTGTGTTATGGATGAATGAGATTTTATTATTTAGACCTTTTAATTCTGAGAACCAGGGATCCTTCAAGAACATTGGTTTCTTATTTAATATGCAAAAATTGAAATAGAAAAATAGTTAAAAATGTTTTTTTAAACTAAATAAGCTTGACATAATCCTATTACATCAAGTTTCTTATATGTTTATCATGAACTGGAATGCCAGAAAGTTAAAAGTGATACTACAACCACTTCTCCACTATGGCTTTACAAATGATTATTTTTAACCTTCTAAATCAGTATTAATATTGTAGAAATAAAGTGCAACCAATAACAGTAATAAAATTTACAATTTTTCAGATGAAACTGAATACTTAACAAAACCAGATTTGTATGGGTAATGTAGGATCTGAAATGAAAGACTAGCTGTGGAAAGGAGGGAAAACCGAGGGTAGAAAATGATTGACTGCAAAACAGGAAAACAATTACCTGAGCTTGTGAAGCTGATTCTATATGGCTGGCTACATCTACACTTCAGTTTGATTTTTATTTGCTGTTTTTGTTCCTGTGAATTTGGGAAGTCTGGGTGGCAGAACTTGTCCGGGCTACGGCAGTCCCAAGCTTCAAGACAGGATATAAGGTGTATCTGCTTAGTTAAACTTTTGCCTAAAAAGGACAAGAGCGAGTATATGCAAATATACTGTTTCTTGCAATGGGACTTCCTGTCTTTATTGAATTCGTTTTTATACCTAGGCACTGATTTACTTAACAAATCTCAAGGCGAGAAACAGATCGACACTTGAGGCTGCAGAGACCCACTGCAAGTAAAAGAAAGCAATGAAAAGACATTGTTTTCTTTTTTGTCGTTGTTTTTAATCGTTTTGCACAGTAAAAGGCAGAGGGCCGAAAACATCCTGCGTATGATGCCAGTCGTCACGCTGCACCCACTTGAATTACCTCTCACCGCAAAGCAAGTGCAGTTAAAAAAAAAAAAAAAGGAAAAAGGAAAAAAAGGAAAAAGTAAAAGAAAAAGGAAAACCCCAAAAAACCAAAACCAAAAAAAAAAAAAAAAAAAAAAGAGTAAATTCACTTGACAGACCAACACCCCCAGACGCGGCGGCAGAGCAAGCAGCCGCGTAGGAAGCCAGCTCCCAGCAGGGCGAGCTCTTCAGGAAAAGCCGGCGCCTCGCCGCGCTTCCAGGGGGCAGCGTGCCCGCGGCCGGGGGCCGGGGGGG
>VXAA01000633.1:14109-86952 GCA_013399115.1 Anseranas semipalmata
GCTTAGACAAACAGCAGCTCGTTCCCTACCCAAATGTGTAGTCTTGTCTTGCCGAGGGCTGGTGCGAGGGTCCGGCTCTCCCCAAGAGCCGGGTCAGATGCAGAAAACAAACTGGCCCACCGGCGGCAGGAGATCCTGGTCTGGGGGAGGGAGTAAAGCTGGTGCCTGTAGTGTAACTGTTCAGCTTCAGCAGATCCAGGGCTGCTGCCATCCTGAATAGATCCATTTTATGAGGAACTGGGCAGGGAAATGACAGAATCAATGAAACGAAAGTAGACCGTGAAACGTAAAGGAAGTACAAATATTAGCGGTATCATAACGTTTTCAGCTTGGAATAAGGCTCTGATTCTTTTTTTTTTTTTTTTACTGCTACAATCTGTTTTTAGAGTTTTATTCTTAAGCGGTTTTACCTTGGGCTGAAAGCTATCTCTGTATGCGTGTATCTTATTTACAAATGTACTTGAGTTCTTGGGAAAAGCTCTGAGTTTTTTTCAGTTTAAAGGAATAGGCTCCTATGTGTTCTCCTACCCCATCTCCAAATGGACATGGTTGCTTTTGTGTCTTTAAAATAAAACAAAGTGAAACTTCGTCAACAAAATGCAGGACAAAGGCCTTAACAGTTCAAACACATGACACAGCTATTACTGTAAGTAGTGTTATCTGTTTATGAAATTTACAGAATCAGGATTTTAATGAATGTGTTTAGTAACCTTTTCACATTGTGTAACACTGAATTGTTCTGATGTGAGAAAACAATACACAAAATTTAAAAGCTGGAGTGGTGATTTTTAGATGTGGTCAGTCTGAAATCTTTTACTCAGAATTCAAAAGGCGTCTGTCAGTATGAGATTTTTTTTGCCATGAGGTGTTTTAAGCCACTTACTAATCCCATTGGACCTGTAGTAATAGCAATGTAACTACCTCATGTGTATCCTGTTGTAAAAAAAAAAAAAAAAAAAAGCTCTCAGTTAAGATGCAAAATAATTTTTTAATACAATGAAAAAAAAATGTTTTGCCCTGTGACTCTGTAGCCCCTCCTTTAAAAAAAATAAAAAATCATTACTATGGTGGTTGCAGATGAGTAAGGGACAGCTTTACATTTAGTTGCATACCCCTTGTCAAAAATGTGTGGCTTTTTTTGCTGGAGAAACTACAACTGACCAGTAATTGTCTTGAAAATTTTAAAGAGAAAATTAAAAAAATGAAAACATCTAAGCAAGATATTAACTAAGCTAGATGATAACCTGATTTCCCCACTGAACACACAATGAACGTTTATTTTTTCCAATTGTTTCTATAGTTACATAAGCAATTAAATATTTTAAATTGTTACACTAATTCTGTACTAGTAATACCGTGTTTTGATTCGCTGTGTGGAGCTGATCGCATAGCTCTTCACAATGCTCACGTTTTCAGTAACTTAAAAGATTATTCTATTGTTTTTTCGTTTCCCCAGACAACTGAATTCTGTGTTGATTAATCTGGAATATCTGAGTTGGGCGAAGAGAATTGCCAGAAACAATGCCGCAGCCATATGCTTCTAGCTGCAGTGGTCTCTTTGTTATGAATATGTGAAATTAAATGGGTATTGCCTCGTTTTAAGCGGGTTCTCATTTAGTGATAGCTAGACAAAAACAGCTTATCATGCAAGTCAGACCTTCAGTAGTCCGTAGCTGTGGTCTGTGCAAGAGGCCGGTGCTGTTATTAAGTGTCTCAGAATGCTAGCCTTGTTTGTGCTGCTTCGGGTCCTACTCCTTCCTGGCTTTCTGTGCAGTAAGACCCTGGGAATGCCTTGCTGCACATAGAGCTGATCTACCTTTCTCTGCCTGCTTTTTGTTTGCTCCTCTTTGCTGCTGTAGTTTCAGGGTTGCCCACGTTTTCCCAGAACGTGCTTTATTGTTCTCTTATTATGTATTTTTACCATGCCTAGTATAGCAGGATTTCACTCGTTGGAGATTTTTAACGCTCTGCAGTTTCAAAAAATTATATGATAATGTCTATGAAGGGTATTTTGTGTTACGGTGCATTGTGTGTGTGAAGTCTCTGTGTACAAGATTAGCCTGGTTGGAGATATTAATGTAAAGTTTGTGGTTTTCTGTTTTTTGTTTGTTTTTGAAACTTTTCAGCCACTCAGCCCAGGCTGTGTTGTCTCTTCTAAGATGATTCTGCTAAATCTTATTTTGGGACAATGATTTTCTTAACCTCTTTTTCATAGAAAAACAGTTTTCTGAAAATATTATCACCTCTGGAAAAATTGTCCCCAGCACAAATAAGGTTGGATATAATGTTGGTGCAGTAAGAAAAACCCTGAAGATACAGGTTAGACTGGTTGCTTTTGACTATTTAAGGCTATATATCGTGTCTTCTGTTCGTTACAAAATTAAAATTGTTAATTGGGATTCATCGTACTCAGATTTTGGCCTTGTGTTACATTACCTGCTCAGAATAGAACAGAAGAGGAAAAGGAGGACGGATTCACCACCAGTGCAACTCCCATTGCAGTCATCTGGAAGGAATTAGCAATGAGATGAGGCAGACTGGTTTAATTAGACTCCTGAAATCAAGCTCATAACTTCTTAAGGCCAGAGAGGACAATTGGAATTATAGACCAAGTTATCGCATTTGGTAGGAATTCTTGCTTTGAGTCAGGTTGTGGTTGTGTATGTAACTGTGCCGCAAGTAGCGTGTGCTTTTGGCATAATTCGTCTTAGTTCTGACTATTTTGCAGGGGTTCCAGGCTGAGCTGCAGAGCTCATATACTTCCCAAAACCCTAGTCACTGTGAAAGGCTTGTGTAATCCACGCTTCGTTTGCTGCTAAATTCTTTGCTCCTGTCTGTAACTGAATATACTTACAAACTGATTTTGAAAATTTGTTACTGTTTCAGTACCAAATTATCCTGTTAGGTGACCTACAACCCGTTGCCTTGCTGGCGTTTCAGCTGCTGTCTTAGAGCTGTGAAAGCCTAGATGAGGAGAACTGTTTCATACAGTGCCTTATCTGTAGGCAGACTCCTTTAAAAGTCCTTCCATCAAGAGTTCCCCCCCCTTCTTTTTGGAGGATTCCTGTAGTTCTGAGCCTACAGTGTGTATTAGGAACTTTCCAGTTTGTTTATTTACTGAAGTGTTAGAGAGATACAAGGGTGCTGACGGTGGTTGAGGCCAAGTGCTGTTTGTGCCTGTATGTCTCAATTCCAAGTTTTTGAGGGTAACAGTCTTCGCTTTTTGATATTGTGCATTTTAATTAATTGAAATGTACCAACATTGAAATCTCCAACACTGATATGTTCATTTAATATTAATAAACATGCATTACAGGACACGGTTTTGATTTAGCAGCTTTTCTTGTACAGCTGTGTCTTAGTTACAACAGGAGACAAATATGAATAAAGTGGCTGAGAACTGCCTTTTTACTCAAGAATGAGTTTCATAAGTTGGCCTAGTATTATCTGAAAAAAAATACCCTTTTCTTTTTTTTTCTTGCTTCTGTATTGTTTGCTTCTAACATGTACGTTAAGTAAGACACAAAAGTTCTGCTTAACTTCACAAAATCTGAACTATATTGCTTTTCTTACTGTGCTTACATCACTTTAAACCATGTTGTATTTGGTTCCCTGTGCCCACATGGCAAATTGCAGTGCATTGCATGCAGGGCAAATGTCTCAGGAGGCTATTTGCAGTTTACAGCCCACAAAAATGTTGGGCATTTTCGAGGGTTATTTGAGGGATAGTCAAAGACGGCTAGATGAATTTTGTTTCCAAATTCAGCTTGAGATTGGTGACCACTCTGTTTCCAACTTCCTTCATCAGTAAAGAAGAAGCAGGGAGGAATGCTGTGCCCCTGTCTAATACTGAGAGCTCAAGTTGTTGGGGGGGGAACTTTTGGAGTCCTTGCAACAAGGCGGTGAGGAAGATGCAGAGATGCTGGCGGGTGTGTGCTTTCTTGCTGGCTCAGAGACAGCGTTCCTAACGGCAGGGCTGTTACAGAAACATTTTAGGTTCTTCGTGTACTCTTGTGGTATGTGATCCGGCTTGAAGATATGGAGAACTGGGGCTCATCTGCACCTTAGAAAGATCGTTTTAATAATACCCAAATAGACAGAATGTGTTGGCACCTTTAACCCTCCTTCACAGTATACCATGATTGTGATGGGTAACTGTAACAGGATGCTTGTATTAGAGCAAATCTCACAGAGCAAGCTGGTTTTTACTTCCTTCTTTGTAAATCTGTAGCAGAAGCTGTAATAGGAGCAAGAAGGTATTTAGCAACATTTTTTTCAGTTGTTCTGGGATATAGAGAGTCAACCTGAAAAACAGTTGGAGGGAGATCTTACTTACCTTGCTGTCTGAGAAATTCTCTACTGCATTATTCTTGAATATTGATCTTTTTTTAACCTAACTGGACTCAAAAGGGTAAGTGATTGCTAGTGGTGGCCTGCTAACTTTTTAGGCAACATATAACCTTTTGGTAGGTTTTAAAAACGAGGGAGTTAGAGGTGCTTAGTATGCACACTCCAAAATTAAGACATGCACTTAGTTTTCCTGTCTGCACTTGTGCTTCAAGATGGCATTGTTTTGGAATTGTGTAGCATACTAGCCTGGTTAGATTAATAACATTTGCATACCTCTGGCTATGCTTCCTAAAGTATTACTAGTTTTACAGTCTTAAGACTTTTCAGAACTACTAAAATGATATGTGCTTACAGTATTTTCACTTTCATTTCTTGAAAACAGGAACTAGATCTTTAATAAGGGGAAAATCTCTTAAAAAGGCAACTTTAAAACGTTATTGCTTTCATACCTAGCATTAAGGTATCTGTAGGAGCTGGGCAGTACAATGTCTTTCAAAATCTGCGCTCATATGTTTCTTTAAAGGTTTTGTATGTGGCAACTCAAAATCTGTTTTTTGTGGGTGGATCTTTTTGTTTTTTCCTGCTTTGGTTCAAATTTGTCAACAAATGTCAGGACAGACTAAAATTACTGTTCTAATATTTTGTGGTTCCTTTTTAGTTTTGACAGAAGAGATTGTTTGGGGATCTGGATCAGTATAAAGAGGTTCTTAGGTATTTAAGCAATGCTATGTTTTCACAACATTATAGTTTTGTGCTTTTTTTTGGTCTGGTCATTGGAATGCTACAAACTGCTGAACTACCAAAATCTGTAATTTCTGCTGCCCTCTTGATAGGAGTGTTTTAGTCTTTGCCATAAATGTTCTTCAGTCGTCTTTGCCGCCCCCCCTTTAGATTAATACTGTGCTTAGTTTCAGGAATTTTTTGTCAGAGCCTATCCAGGGTAGATTCTATATAAAGAAAACACACACCCTTTATCATAATTACAGTAAATAAGGAAGCTAAGTCAATGATACCCTTCCCAGAAAGAAATATATCAGACTTCTGCTCAATCCTGTAATCTTCATGCATACTTTACTAATTACCTAGGAAACTAGAAAGTTTTTCCCTAACAGCTTGGAAAAGATGCTGAACATCAGGTACAGTTTTACAAGTGGGAAGAAGTAAAATAATTATAGTGAAAAACATCCGTTTACAAAATGGTTAGACCGATACAAATCCAAACATTGCAGGAAAGTGATGTTCAGGGAAGCTTCAGGATGGCTTGAGAGTTGATTTTGAAATGATGGCTGACTAGTTTTACAAATGTGCTGAAAAGTTGGTTATGTGTTTTATCTTTCAGATTAAATGGCACTCCGCCTGTGACATGTTTTTTTAAATGACACAACTTATCTGCCTTAAAGCCAACTATTTTCTTATAACTAAGACATAAGCATGTGATGTGAGGCTTTGACTACACAATAGATTGCGTAAAATAAGAGGTTTCTTGTTCACTGGAAGCATGTTTTACCACCTGCAGGTGGGCAGGTGCTTGTACCATAACACAGGTCACTGCATATTGAGCAGCACTCGTGTGGTAAGTCCTAATACGGAGGGGAAGGTGCCATAACACTGCCACACGAGTGCTGGCCAATAGTTGACAAATTGCTTTCACTGGAACACTGAGAACTTTCACAATAAAGTGTATTTTGCATTATTGTAGCTTAGAAATCTCTAATGTTAGTATATTCATCTATACCGCAGAAGCAATTTTGTTTTTCACTTGCCAGCCATCTGCTGTGGTGATGGAAAATTTGGGTAGAATGGATCAGAAGAAAAGTAGGAGTTAGCAAAACTTCAGGACATGATTAGTGCAGAGTGTATTTACCAAATTCTTGCAGCTGGTGAAGAGGAGGAATGCTGGTGAAGATGTGTAAGTGAGAAAACAGTTTTATTAAAAAAAAAAAAGATGAAAAAGAAAAACTATTTAGTTACATTTTCCTGGTTGCATGACTGAATTTTTATAGCTCTGTAGGACTCATGTTCTTATGTTTCTGTTACATTCATCAGTGTATAGCAAGCTGCATCTGAACAGTGGCTTGAATACGTTTGGGTAATTAAGTATTGTGAGGAAGTGTCTTCACCCAAATTGTGGCTGAACAGCAGTATTCTTGGAATCCAAGTTGTTCATTAATACTTTAAGCTGAGTGATGGAGCCTTTATGAAAGTTTTCTAAAAGGTGAGATTTTGTTCCAGTGCTACTTATTGCTGTTTTGGCTACATCTCATCTTTTGTTCAGGTAGCTGCTTCTCAAACACATCAGCAAGCTACATGTTTTTCCCTTTTTTTTTTTCTTGTAGAAATTGGAGATATTTGATTGTCTGAGGTATAAAATAAAAAGCATAAAGATTCTGAATTCCATTTCTACTGGAAAAATGGGAGATTAACAATTTCATGCTGCTTATCAGTGATACTTTGAGTAACCTTGGGACTCTAAGACCAACAGGATAGCAAAATGGTGAAGACAAGACAGGACAGATATTTACCCATATTTGAAATGGTCTAGCACTGTTGGTCAGGATGGAAGAGGTACATCTCTATACCCAATTTATATGGAATTTAATGATTGTAAAATATACTACAGCAGTTGATTTAAGACTACAGAATGTTTAGTAGGAGATTAGTTGTGCATAGACATATAAGGTATTTAAAACAAAACAATATGGCCTTGATTTATTAAAAAAAAAAAATGTATAATTACTATGGAAGAGTAACGAAGAATAATTCCATTAATCTCTTCATATGAAAATGCATGGAGATTGTTTTTTGTTTTTTTAACTGCATTAAAATTCCTTTTCCTGGTTGAAGTGTATACAGATTATAAATAAAATATATATCACTTTTCAAAATTGATAATTACTTCATATAAAAGTATGTTGCCAGACAACTAGTGCCATAAAAAAAACGAGTAAATCTATAATTCATCTTTTCCCTTTACTACCTTGTGGACATTAACGATGTCAGAAGTTAGCTTTAGTAACCTCATATCTAGAGAATTTCAAATGCGTTCATCTCCTTTTATGCAAACCATGTATGATTCTCATGGGTAGACTACTGGATTTTTTCATGAAATTCAAAAAAAAAAGAAATGGAAAAAATGTTGCTCTTGCCCTGTTTCCATAATGTGGTGTTTCCAGCTCAATTTTTTAGGTTAGCCTGTTACTTCAGCAAGACAGATTTTTCTGAGTTGAAATTTAACTATCGATTAGATGTCTTCTGTGCTTAAAAAGATGTACTTACATTGTCCTGTGAAATTTATAATATAATCATGAATTTTCCTGTCCTTTCTCTGAAATTAACTTTTTTAGGAGAGAGAGTAAAAGGCTTGAATGGTCGCAGATGTGGGCAGGTGACTGTCATCTCCCTAGCACGATGGACTGGAGTTCCCAACAGTCATCAGTCTGTGTGCTGTTTTGAGATGTTCTGGTTGTAAGATTTTGGGGACAGTAGTTATCACGTCATGCAATCAGCACAACGTAAAGGTTTCCTGCTGCTGTTAGTGCTATTTGTGAATTACCTGCAGTTTGCAGTTGCATGTAACTTTATTAATGTTTGAGTTTGAAGATGTCATTGCTTTGCTCTTTCCC
This sequence comes from Anseranas semipalmata, assembly GCA_013399115.1. Taxonomy (NCBI): domain Eukaryota; kingdom Metazoa; phylum Chordata; class Aves; order Anseriformes; family Anseranatidae; genus Anseranas; species Anseranas semipalmata. The sequence goes on from VXAA01000633.1 coordinate 22,083, forward strand.
TTTCTTACCAAATTGCCCTTCCCTGACAAAGATGGGTACTGGGTGATCCTACATCTGATAATGGAGCTAGGCTCTTGCTTCTTACATGGCACCTTATGTCACAGGATTTTCTGGAGACAGTGTCTACCTACTGACAGCTTGGGACTTTTATCAGTAAGGGCCTTTTAGCTGGATAGTTTTTGTGTTCTTGAACAAATTAAAATGATGCAGAGTATAATCAAAATGCTGATTGGGAAAATATTCTTAGATATGATCATATTCTTCCCTTTCAGAAATTTTCTTGAAATGTCAGTGATAGTATTATTAACCTGCTCATCAGCTCAATAATATTTGAAGAAATTTTTCTGTGCAGGGGGGTTGGACTAGATGATCTCTAGAGGTCCCTTACAACTTCAACTGTTCTGTGATTCTGTGATTCTTGAGTAGTTTTGAAAGGAGGTTGCCTAATACATAAACCAAGCAGTAGTTGCATGATGTGAAGCAGTCCATATGCATGTTTTGTTTTAAGCAACTGGAAATTGTGACTGACCTGAATTTTCTGTTTAGAATTGTTGGCAGGAAAGAAGAAAATGAGTTTGGAGGAATAAAAGATAATTTTCTAAACTGTTACAGTAGACTTGTATCCCCCATTCAAGTTCATATGTGATGTTCTAGATTTCCGTACTGATTGATTTCCATACTGCCATAACCAGCGTTATGGATCTGTGAGAGGCTTGTCCTCCAACTTTCTGCCTGCTTTTGAACATAAGAGCAGTTGTACTGGGTCACCCCAACCTTGTGGCCTGCTGTTGACAGCAGCTGCTAATTGATGCACAGGAGAAAGCAGAACAACAGGGCAAGCACGTAGTCACATTGCTATGGAGTGTTCCCCAGCCTCTAGCAGTTTATGGCTCAGTTTGTGTTTTCCCTTGTTTTTCTTTTTTTTCTTTTTTCTTAATATTTAAACTTTTGGATGTGTTAGAACAAGTTCTTCTAGAGTTCAACTGTATATTCTAGAATCATTTATATCTCCATTTTACTATGAAGTGGTAATGACAGGAATTTTACTATGAGATTAACTTCTGCTTGGTTTTAAACATTAGTGTGCAGTAGTTACAGGTGTGTATCTAATAATGTAGAAAGATGGAATTATGTTTTTTAGGGGGGAAGTAATATATGAAGATTGTATATCATAACGATGATTGCTAAGGTTTTTGGCATTAACATCACATCTTCCTGATATTTGAGGACTAATGCAAATGTTCATTCTGTGAACAGACAAGTTACTTCAAGAATGTTGAAACCTATCTTGATACATTATGTGGTCCTAACTTGAAAATTATTTTCAGAACTGGTAATTGAGGAAACTTATGCAGGACAGTAACTTTTATACTACTGTAAAACATTTAAAGAATCATTTGTTTATCAAAAACAACCTGTAATTAATTTTCAAATTGTCATTGCTGTTATCCTCTGGAATGGTCTTTCTTTGGTTATCTTTTACTGTGTTCAAAGTTCAGAGGTATTTTAAGTTGTCTCTAGCAATCCAAAATTCTTTGTGGCCAGTCTTCAGCTTTGTTCTGTGCTTCTGTTTGAGTAGTAATATTGTAGCTTTAGATGCTATGAAAGTTGTTAACATTTCAACTATAAAACCTGTTTTCCATGACTTTTAGCAGTAAAGCAAGGCTGTGTACAGATTTGGCATATAAGATCACATACTGTGAATAATTAACATAGTTCCAAGGGTGAGAATGTAAGCTTAGGATGGCTCTTCTACATGTATAGTCTCGGTGTGTTGGTTAGATGCATAATATTATAAGAAAATAATTTGGAAAGCAATCCATTGTTTGAACTACTTTCACCACTTCAAGCTGACTATAACACTACAATGTTATTTAGTGTGACCTGTATCTATACTTAGGAATCTTCAATAATAATAATAATTTACAGTAGTTTATACACATCTGCAAAAGAGAAGTCTATGCAGTCACAATAGGGTTTTAAATTCTACTTGCATATTTACTTACAGAAAGATGTATGTGCAAGTCCAGATCTACATAGTTAAATATAAAGGGTTAGATTCATAAATGTAATCCTGATATAAGACTTTTCTTCTCTGAGATTCTAGTGATTCCTGGATCCTACCTTGCATGTGCTCTCTCTTGTGTTGCTTTGTAAATATGAAGCTTAATTTCAACCTGACTGATGTAGGTAGAGAAACAGTTCTTCTACTTTCTTTGCTAACTACTGTGAAAGAGAGGGGTGCTTTTTTTTTTTTATTGCTGAGGCACTTTCATCTGTTCATAGCTTTCTTAAGTATCAAGAGCGAAAATAATCTGAGTTCTTTGGTTTTATTTCTCTTTTCATGAACATGGGTTACTGGACCTTCTCTGTTGTATTCGAACTACAGTGCTTTATGTATTGTTCACCTGTGAAAGACGTAGGAAACAACCTAAATTAAAACGTTTAAATCCTCTGCTTACATTCTGCTGGAATCACTGTTTTTGGTTACCTGTACTTTTCAAGGGGATGTTCTCAACTGTTAAACTTAAGACTTGTAATACATTCTGTATTTTTTGCCAAATTATCATTAAAAAAAAATTAGGTAAAACTTGCACATCATGCTATATCAGTGCAAAGCATATTGCACCTTACGGATTGAAGTGTGGTAATAGACATCCTCTATGATTAGTTATGATTATTCAACATTACCTACATAAATTTGATATAGAGTTAATTCTCTGTAATGTTTTTACCTTAAATAACCTTGAGATACACATTCAATCTGAATGTACATTACTGTGTTTTTGAAAGTCATAGGCTGAATCTGAATTGTTTGTGTACTTGGGTCACAACAACCCCGTGCAGCAGGATAGGCTTTGGGAAAGAGTGGCTGGAAGGTTGCCCAGCAGAAAAGCATCTGGGGGTGCTGTTCGACAGCCAGCTGAACGTGAGCCAGTGGCTTGTCCAGGTGGCCATGAAGGCCAAGGGCATCCTGGCCTGGATTAGAAACAGGAAGACCAGCAGGCCTAGGGAAGTGATTGTCCGCTTGTGCGTGGTGCTGGTGAGATTGCACCTCAAGAATTGTGTTCGGTTTTGGGCCCCTCACTACAAGAAGAATGTTGAGTTGCTTGAGCATGTGCAGAGAAGAGCAATGAAGCTGGTGAAGGGATTAGAAAACAAGATTTAGGAGGATTGGCTGAGGGAACTGGGTTTGTTTAGTCTGTAGAGGAGGCTGAGGGGGGATGTCATCACTCTCTACAACTCCCTGAAAGGCGGCTGCAGTGAGGAGGGTGTCCTTCTCTTTTCTCAGGTGACAGGACGTGAGGAAATGGTCTCAGGCTGTGCCAGGGGAGGTTTAGATTGGATATTAGCAAGAATTTCTTCACAGAAAAGGTGGATAGGCATTAGGATGGGCTGCCCAGGGAAGTGGTGGAGTCACCATACCTGGAGGTATTTGAGAGACATTTGGATGTGGTGCTTAGGGATATGGTTTAGTGATGGGACTTGATAGGGGTCAGGTTGATGGTTGGACTTGATGATCTTGAAGGTCTTTTCCAACCTAGATGATTCTGTGATTCTAGTTTTTTTGAATCTGTCCGAGTTTGGTCTTTGGTATGTCCATATCAGTAACTCAGGAGTGATCTTTGTGTCATGCAGTTTGACACTTATGTGGCTGTCTTTTCTTCCATTGTTCTCAGAACTTGTTTGTTTTTCTTCTGTACAGTTTCACCATTTTGAATTAGGTATAAATTAAGAATACTTCATGTTATGAGAGGTTACATAATTGTCCTGAATTTTTTCAGCAAGTTCATAATGGAAGGATATGCATGCTCATTGGTGTTTCATTTCATTCTTTCAGGTGTCAATAAAAAATGTTTTAGCAGACTGATTACATGTCGTCTGGGCTTACATGGCACCTTTAAGTAACAGATTCCTAATGTTTCATTGCTTTCAATAACTGATAACTCATGGCTATTTCTGTGGAAATGGAGAGCAGTGCATTAGTGTTCCTGGTTGTTTCCTTTATTTTGGCAAACAAGCCACTAGAAGCAACCTTGCAATATATGATTGTGTAGCAGTTGATCTTAAAACAAACAAAATCTGTATTAAACATAGAGGTGTAAGTTAACCGAGGTCATTCATTTATACTGTGACTCTTCCCTTCAGTAAGAGGAAGATATCTCTTGTGACATCGTTCGTAGTCAATTATTAAATGCTTAACCTAAAGGAGTACAACTTCCTTCTCTAAGAGAAGTCTTTAGCCAAATTTGCTCTTATCTCACTTTTTGGCACTGTGATTCGAGCACATGTGAGAAGCAGCTGCTAGTGCAGTCTGTCACTTGCGAGTTTACTTACTGTGTGTACATTGGTTACTGTGACCTCCTGGCCTAGCATCTCTGAGGTTATGCATATAAAACTGTACGGTCCTCAGTTTAACTCGCTATGCCTGACTTCAGAGTTACTGAGTCATTCCTGTGCTAAAGCCCACCACTGTCATTTGCTTGTTATTAACAGGTGCATAATGGGATAGCGAATTGGCATGCTGCTAGCCTTGTGAATGTGGTCAGCAATGCTGCTACATCTGTCGGGGTGGTGGTAGGGAAGAGGAGTCGTCACTCATGTAACACAGCTATTGCTGGTCCTGTTTCATCTCTGCATTAGACGGAATACTGTTTGTTTTGTGTAGCTGGAACTCTGTGGTGATGTTACTTTCTCTCTGGAGAGTGGGATCTGTCAGAACACATCATGATTTTCACTGGGGAAGAACAATGTCACAGTCCTGAAGGGGTGAAAAAATGAGTCAAGCCCTTAAAGGTCATGAGAGTTTAGAAACAAACAAAACAACTTTGAAGATTTTTAATGTATATGCATCTGTGAATTACTTCAAGGCATAGAGAATGACTCAATTCTTGAGGCTGGGGTTTTAAAAACATAAATATCACTATATGCTAAAGATTAGGACTATGTATACTGTGTGTTATTTGGTGCAAACAGCTGTGGATGAAGAACTCTGGCATAACAGAAATACATAGAACAGGTATCTGCTACTTCAAAGTGCTTGCTGTCCAAAAAGGAAGACACACATAGAAAATAAGACACTAATGATCAGCAAGCGAAACTGTTGTTGCAGATCACAAGTGGACTGGCTTGAAAGTTATATAACATATAACATGTATATAACATATATATATGTTATATATAACATATATATGTTATATATATATATGTTATATATAACATATATATATCAACATGTTTTTTTAGATGAGATTTAAGACAGTGGCTTTCTATGCATTAATTAGGACAACTTGTGAAGTGTAGAAGTACAGGTAAAAAAAAGTCTGTTATCTAATGAAGTTTTTCATCTGAAAAGGGTATGTCCTGATTCCACCACTCCACCTATGAATGTCTCAGTGGCAGAGGTGCTTGTGCACAGATGCTTGTATGACCTTGGGATTCAATTTGGTTCAGTAACCCAGCAGAAAACTAACACAACCAAAAGAACGAAAAGCATTCTGCAGAGTTAGTAGGCAGAATTGTTTTAATGTGAAGCTGACGGTTGCCAGAGTAGTGTAAAGGTTAGGGTGTATCATATAGTTGGAGAGGGTAAAGGGAAAGAAAGTAAGGGAAGGGGTTGTGCATCTTTTGGCAGAGGAGAGCTATAATATCAGCTCAGTCATTTTGCACAACTCCACCCTCAGAAGCACCATGGGAAAGAATGTGAAGATATTTTGTTGCTGTTGTGGGCCAGCTCACAATGAGTCAGCATCTCAGTGATAAATGAGGTAAGTCAGGAAATAATAGATTATTGTGGGGGTCTTAAAGTTATGACGACTAGCTTCTCTTTATCTTCCTTTTCAGATACAGAAGCATAAGGCACTGAAGGGGTAAAGAATAAGGGCTTGTTAATCAGAACTAAGAAATCTCTGCACCAGTGGTCTGACCTGAGGTCATCCAAAAAACAGAATGTCCTTGTGAATACCAACATGACCTCTGAAGCTTGACAATGAAAAGTTACAGCCACGATATTTCTTCTTTGGGGAGATAAATCTTGGATTGTGTGCCATGTTTTTTCTGCATTTCTGGGCTAATCCGTGTTTTTCAGTGCTTTTGAATGAGGCTTTGTGGCAGGAAGATGAGCAGTGCTGGATCTGATCTTTGATTAACAGAAAGCCATGTTGCTTACTTGGGAGAATGCAGAATTTATGTAGTCTATTATCAAGCCATTTTAATGTGAGGTACAGAATAGCAAGAGACTGTATCTCCATCTGTGAAGTCACATTGTTTTGGTTAAATTCTTTTACATCTGCAACTCGAGAAGTTCTGTTAGGCCTGCATATCTTCCCTGTCGGCTATATTTTTAATAAAAATGAGTTATATTAGAGTATCTGAGTAATTTTTCTACTTCTTTCTAATATTTGATGCATTTCCAGAAGAGGAAAGACAGGATAGTCTTTCCTTGAATTTAAAATGTCACAATTCTTTTGTTAAACCTTCTTGAAAAAACTTCTTCCCAAGTTTAAACCTTAAGACTTGAACTGACAAGGTTTGACTGAAAAGGCTTCCATAATTCTAGCTCTTTCTGAGGGAGTAAGTTATTAGAGGGTATTTATTTCTTTCCTGTCTTGAGTTTTGTTGTTGTTGTTGTTGTTGTTGTTGTTGTTTTTCCTACAGTGCTAGGACTGTTGATATCATCAAACTGTGAGCAAGATTACTTGCTGTATTCATATGATCAGTTCGATAGTATAAATGTCCATGTTCTCATTGTGTTCTAGATCTGTTGCTGGAGTCCCCATTTTGCTTCAAATTACTTATCTGCTAGTAAAGCTTCTGGGAAACGCTGGCTGCTCTGCTAAGTACTACAGAGTTGGTTTTCGTCAAACTTTTCTGTGTCTAGGAATGGGGGCTTTTCTCTGCAGAAAGAGGACAATGTTAGAAAAGTTGCTCTATCGTTTCATACACGTGTAGAATAAAATGGTTTTGGTGCACATTTTAATTGGGCAGCCTCATTATAAAGGTATACCATAGCTACAGAGGTGTTGAAATGGGACATGGTAGCATCATCATGTCCTGGTTTCTTCAAATCCAAATTGGCTGCCTGTCTGCAGAGCACATGCTGCTAGGTTCCAAGTTATGCCCACAACATCAGGCAACCAACCAGAGATGTTCTTTGCCAATGATATGCCGGAGATTGACTGGCTGATCTTGTGTCTTTCCTGTCCAGATAGTGAGCTTAGTTTCAGTAGAGGTTTGCCTTAGGTGTGTAACCATCTGCACTTTCAAAATTAAAATTTACAAGCATGTTTCTACTCATTTTGGAAAGTTACTGTTGCTCCTTGCTCTTCAGAGAACAGAGGTTGAACATTCTGGAGAGCTCTGAGACTACTCGCATCTGATCTTTCTTGTGGTGTAAATGGGCATATGTTACAGGTCCAAAAGTGCTGTGAGCCAGGGAAATTCCTACCCAAAACCCATGACAGGCCAAGGAGTAGAAATCAGCCAAACTGTGTTTTCAAAGAAACCAAATTATGAGGAAGTTATTTTCCTCTTTTATGTTCCCTTGAAATTAGGGGTTATGATATGAACTATTTGTACTTCCATAACTATCCCAACCTTCTTCTCTTTGGTGTTACTCTGTATTGCTTATCCTACCGCAAACCTCTAAAATTGAGGTAAGCCCTGGAAGAATAAGCTGTGCAGAGAAATCCTAAGCTTGAGACAGACTGAGTAAAATTGTCATTGTCTCTAACTTCTGAGACTGTATCAAAGAATTTTTTCTTGTTATTACAAGGGAGGGAGTGTCCAAACAGATGCACAGAAATGTTCTAATTAAATGTAAAGCTTACTGGATGTTTAGTTTCACTACGCATGTTTGGAAGTGCAGGGTAGCTCCATCTACACTTGTGGCTGTTTCTAGCAGTTGACTGCATATTGCCGCAACCTGCGTTTGTGGGAGAGGGTATTTCATATGAAAAAGGTGGTGATTGAGATTGGTGCCCATGTTTAGGAGCCTGTCTTGTATTCGCAAAATCCCACTGTGATCCTCTGTCTGGAAAAAAAATCTAATTATGGTGTGTGATAGTAGCATGTCTGTACATGTGCTTAAGTCTCATTTTAAGCAGTGTAGTCAGTACAATTGACTCACCTTACACTTGAGTGGGCACCTTGCAGCTAGTCAGGTTGATCGCTTTATGCCTCATTGGCTGATGGATGAGATCTCCAATAGCTACAATGGGAGCTGAGACGTGTAGCACAGGGTTAGACACCTGAATTGAGGAGCCTACCTTTAGGTGCTTTACTCTTTGAATAAATGCTGTCTTATATTCCTGATGATAGTGCAAACAAGGGCTCTTGGCTTTCTATTACATTCTGGATATATCCTGGTGAGATTGCTAGTTATGTCTGTTTTTTTTGTTTAAGTTTTTAAACTAGAGAAGCTGGTAATAAACTCAGCTTGCTGTGTAGACAGGTGGTGAGAAGGTGCTTTCTTTGGATATCTGATGCTTTTGTTTTCCTTTAGATAATGAAAAATATACAAATATCCTTTCAGAATGAACAGGGAAGTAAACTCTTATTTACACTCCACAGCTTCAGCTATAGCTGTTCATTCTACAGTAGGAAGCAAGTTTCTTTCACTGGAAGTTAGTATGGGGCACCACACACACAACCCTTCCTTTTGCAGCTTTCCAGATGTCCAGTGCTTGGACTATTCTCCAGGCGTTCTCTAAAGAATTTACTTTACGTAATGCATTTTTTTCTTGGTAACAGTACTTCTCAGTAGTTCACATCTCCAGCATAGCCTTGGTATTTTATTTCAAACCACAGTGCTGTTGACAGTGTTGTTGTTGTTGTAGTGCTTATCACAGAACACAGTGGCTAATCCAAGACAACAGCAATCCCGCAACCAAGCATCTCTTTGAAAACTGTTCTACTGTAACGCTGCCATGTACAGAGCTTACTGCAGTTTCTGTTACCGTAGGTCTGTGTGCAGCTCTGTGCCCAGCCCTTCTTTGTGCTGCTTGTCCCACTCTGCCTGTACCCCCCGTCTTATTCCCACAGATGGGACGATATTGTTTTCTCCCCGTGTTTGATAGTCCTTTTCTGTTTCCCAGCAAAATGTAGGGTATCAACTGGTATCTGAATCCTGTGGGGCTGCTTTGTTGGTTGGTTGTTGTGTTGTTTTTTTTTTGTTGTTGGGGGGNTAGTTCACTTCCCATATCACTGGAAACTCCCAGCCCCCTACTAACTTTAGGGTGATTGTGGACAGAGGTTAATATGGAGAGCAGAAGAGAGTCCAGTCTTCCCCAGATCCTACTGGCCCTTTATTTGGAGGGGGGGGGGAAGTCTTGTGGTGTGGTAGTAAAATGCTGTCTTTTTACTTCTGTCTTATTATTTGTAGTAGGTACTTCTGTGTACTATTTGCCTTTAAAACACAGGGGGATTAAGAATAAGGCTGTTCAGCTATGACATGCTAGGACTGGAGTTCAAGTCACTAAAGGGATATCTTTGTCAGCTGTAAACCTAAGATATTTGATTAAAATCTGCTTTAAAATAGGAATCTCTCCCCTCCATGGCCTTTAGCACTTATTTTAGAGAACTCAGGTATACCTGGCTTGGGTTCTAGACATAAATCCAGTTGATACTTCTTGAGGGAAGGTGATTTGCAACATTAATTAAGATTAGCAAAATGCCTTTTTATGTTTTGGAAACTACATATTGAATGCATGTTTAGATTTCCGATTTTTGTAATCGTCTACTAATAACCTGTTTTCTTCTGCAGAACCCTGTGATAATATGAGAGAGATTCTCCAAAATGTGGCCAAATTGCAAGGCGTCTCAAATATGAGAAAACTCGGTCACTTGAATAATTTTACTAAGGTAAGTGCTCAAATGGCGTCAGAACAAGTGATCATATGGACAAAATATTCTATATGTACTCTGTCAGGTGTCTAGGAGATTCACGAAACAGTTTAGTATCATGGAACAGTACATGGAAGACTACATACTGTGAGAGGAAAGGAGCAAACAAGGACAAGAGAATATGTGAATGCAATGTCATGCTGAAATTTCTGTCCTACTGGCTGGATTTTTGAAGTGTGGTAGTGCTTAGAAGTCTGAGTTAAGTTGCACAAATAGAGATAAAGGATTAGTTCCTGCTCCACAGGATTGAAACAAAAATGTGGAATGCCAGACTCTCTAGATGTAAACTGACAAAGCATGGTGAGGAGGAGGACTATATCAATGAGCATGATATGCAGTGGCTTGGGCACTAATAGAATAGAAACTGTTAACTTCCATTGTGGGTTTGAGAGTGAAAAAGACGTAGAAGGTTGATTTCTAAAAATGGTTTGTATGGCTGATTTTTTGAGGTGCTTTTTCAAAGTGTAAGCTTCCAGATCATGGGAATATAGAAGATACTTGCCTGAAAGTGTGATAGATATATTGGGAGCTTCAAGGAGGCAAGAATTAATAACTTACTGCAGAATGAGAGATAATAGACTGAGGAAGGAGACCACGAAAGGCTGTCAGAATGAGAGCGAGGACAGTTTTTTGGTAGATGAAGAATTGGTGAAGAGGAGCAGAGAACTGATGGGAGTTGAGCAGCGAGTTAGGAAAATGGTGTTGTAGCACACTGGTTGCAGTTGGACCAGTGTTCCAGCTGTCAAGGCAAGGGAAAAGTGTATGGCAGTAAGTGAGGTGGGAGACAACAGAGCTTCAGTGTGCGTGTCACCTAAACAAGCGTACTGATACACAGGAGTTGGTAAATTGTACACCTCCCTGATAGTCTCACAGACAGGACAGTGTGCCTGGAGATGAAACTCAAGTTTCAGTGACGCAGGATGGATTCCACGATTAGTGGTAGCTGGGAAAGGAGGTAGTAGTGGAGAATTTGGTGGGGAAAGTGAGGTTTAAATTATCATTGCTGTATGTGATAACATTGAGTAAGATAACCAAGAGGCTGTTTAACATTTTTGAGACAATCTCAAGTGAAAGAACAAATGCTCAAGGGCAGATCTGGGGGGGACCAGTTGATATGAGAAGGAAAAACATACATCATAATCCTCAAAGTAGGCATGCTTCTTGGCTGTTGAGAGGACTCCTTGTAACATTTAACAACACTTCAGTGGTAGTGTATGAGATTCAGCTGACAGAAGAGTGAGTGCTTAGAACAGAGGTACGGTAGCAAGTCAATTTATCTTCTAGTGCTTTAATAATGAATCTGTAAATGCTTTATTTTCTGGATTAGTTCAGAGTACGTGGAGGTGCATAGCATTTGCAGAGAAACAGTTTATTTACATTAAAATCTTTTCTTTGTGTCATTGTTTTATTGCATCTGCATTTACTATCTGACAAATGCTGCTGTTGTTACTGAGATTCCAAACTATTTCAAGAAAGTCCCCCTTTAAGCTGCTAGAAAAGGCTGCTGCTTAGCTATTTTCTTTTTTATGTTGATCTGGAAACTTACAAGTTTAGGTGCCTCCAAATTCTCTGGTTGCATTAAAACAAAAGAGCTGGATTTACGTTTGCAGATGCATGATTCCTAGTGAAAAGCTAATATTTGAAACTACAGATTTTAAAGCAGTATTGATTTAACTACTGAAAATCATCAGGTAGTAAGTACCTATAAATGTGGTCAATTAGTAAATATGCAAATATAATTAAAGGGTGAACCAAAAATTCTTTTAAAAGAAATTAGTTCTGAAAAATTAATTTCTTAATTATTTGAAAAATGTCATTGTTCTTTATACTGACCTAGTGTTAAAATTGGAAAATATGTTCAAAAACACTAGGAAGGTTTTCATAAACTGAACTTAAGACTGGCAAGGAATGAGGAGTTTGTGAAAGCAACTCACATGAAGACAGACTGTAGTTCTGATCGTAAATCAGAGTGACACTGTGCAAGGTAATCATCCTACTCCTTGATGTTTAGCATTTGTTTAGCACTTACAAGGCAGATATTCCAGGGAGACCAATATATGTGTATAACTTGTACGCTTGATTTTGAAAACTGTTGCTATTTTTGTTTGAATTGTAAATTCAGTTATGAAAATAGAATACAAGTTGCAAAACATATTGTATTGTCTCCTTGGTGGTTGGAACAGTTCTGTGTTTTTCATTCCAGTGGTTAAGAGTGAAAGCCTGGAGACTGGGGGGAGATGGTTTTATTTCCTTTTTGCACTCCAGTCTGCTATCATGAATTGACGTAGTCTCAGTTCCTTGTTTGTGCAATGGGAGTGTGGGGGAAGGCAGTGGGGTTTTGTGATATTCGATGTGTTTAGCAGCTGAGGATGTTTATATCCTCAGCTTGGAGGATATTGGTAGTGACAAACTTTATTTGCCTGCGAATTCTTGCATTTTATGGTCTGTGTGAAAGGCTGTAAGTTCACAGAGTTGGAAAATGGTTGAGGTTGGAAAGGACCTCCGGAGGTCATCTGGCTCAGCACCACCTCCTGCTTCAGCAGGGCAAACTGGAGCTGGTTGCCCAGGACCAGATGGCTTTTGAATATCTCCTGGGACGGAAACTCCAAAACCTCTCTGGGCAACATGTGCCAGTGCTCAGTCACCCTGGATATCTATCCTATGGGCAGGGAAAGTACCTTTGAAAAAAATTTTATGGCATATTTCTGATAAAATAATACAGGAAAATCTATAAAACTTAACTCTCCTGCTAGGAATGTTATTACACTAAAAAGAAAATAACAAGAAGGTAGGAAAATGTCAGTGCTAAGCAGTTGTTCCCTGCTGCCCTAATTTTTTCCTTCAAATACCAGGGAACTCTCACATTTGAAGGAAATACTTTTCTACTCTTCTGGTCAGATAAAGCAAAATGCTTATATTCATGTGGAAACAAGTAATGTAAGTTCACGTGGACTTTTCTGACAGAGGTTGTGGTAGACTTTAAGTTTTGTATTAATTCCAAGACATCTGAGCTATGTTAAGTTCAGGTTTCTTTCCTTGAAAGAGAACTAGATTTTTATGATTTATTTTTTATTTTTTTTAATTAAGGAGAATGAAAATAAGCATCCCTTAAAAAATTACTGAACTAGACTCCAGGATTTTATGCAGAAATAAAATAATTTTATATACAATTGATTAAAATAATTGTGGTTAGCCAAAAGCATGATTTCTTGCTTTATCTGAAAGAATGATGCTGTAAGGAAGATATTTTGATGAAATTTGCATGTCAGGGATGTATTTTCATTTTTCTTTCCCTTCAAGAGGAGTTTTAACTAGCAGTGTCTGAATCACAAAAGCACATGTTCTTACTGTGCAAAGTGCACTGTATACATGATATTTTTTAGAAACTTGCATTTCACTCATCAAATATTAGCTAGTACTTTTTATTAGTAAAAACTTCATGTTCTTGTCTTTTTGACTGTAGAACATGGGTTGTTCTCACCTAACAGGTGCTATAACATTTACATTTTCTGGTACAGTTCTGGTAATATTCAGGCTGTTGAAAAGTACATTTTGTTCTGAATTTTTTTGTCCTCATCTGCTGCTCATCACCTAATACTTTGCAGATAAAAAGGTTTATGAAGTATTGTCTAGCCTGTATTAGACAAACGTAATCATGTTCCTTTCAAACTACCTATATCACTATTTAAGATAACTTGAATTTTGACCTGAAAACTGACGATTTGACCTCTAGTAAATGTTTAGGGATACCTTTGGTTATCACAGTGGTTCATAAGGCTGGTATGTACCTTTGGCTTCAGTGAGCTGACTTGGCTTACCCAACTTACATTTGTATGGCCAGCCAGATAAGGCAAGCACCTTGAAGTTTCCCAACTTCTGCTGATTAATACCAAAACGTGATGGTTATTTCTTTGGGTTTTTCCCCACCCCATGAGAAGTAGTAAGTGATAAATTACTGAAAACCAGAAGGAACTGTACAATTGCATTTACCTAGTGGAAAATATCTTTTGGATTTGCAATATTCATTTAGAATCCTGTATTAAAGAAGGTTTATTCCACTGTTAACTTCTGAGAGATCATTTATACCTTTTTAACTAAAACCATATTTAAATAATGAACAGAAAAAAAAAAACATGCACAGATGTTGTTAGAGGTTTTTTAGTCATTCATAAAGAAAGTTTCTTCTTTAAGGACAAAATGAAACATTCATTTTAGCTTGACCCTAGCAGTTGAATAGCATCAATGATACTGAAAATGATATTTTCAGTCTGCTCAAGACTAATTCCATCATTATTTAATGAGGTTCTACTGCTCTGCGCTGTGTATCTGCTAGCTTTTGACTGTGCTGCTGAATTTCGATAGGATATGGAGTGAGTTTGGGGCTACAGAGGTTTTCAAAGAATCTCTCTCTGTGATTCATAGTCCCTTCCATTGTTGTGTGCTCTGCTTCTGTTGTCGTTTTAGGGTCTTCTCCCTCTTTTGCAAAACCCAAGTGTCTTAGAAGCTGAATGCAGTATTGATTGACTGTAACATTCGTCCAAATACCTATACCACCACAGGCAAAACTTGATACCTCATGATAAAAGTATGTCACAGATCGGAACAGAACATCTGCTTAGGGGTATTAAGCTGCAGAACAAACTTGGAGAGCAAATGGGTCGAAATCCAGAGTCTGTAGTTTCAGTAAGACTTTCTTATAGTAAGACTAGAATCAGCTAAGTAGTCTACTTGTAAATGTTACCAATGGTGGTTCAAATGGTATTTCTAAAATTACAGTGTAATAATTACATTTTGGACATACAGAATAATATCAAAATTTACCTATTAATTGCTACGGCTGTTCTGTCAAATATAAAATCAAACACTCAATGTGCACTCAGTTTGTGTATGCTGTTGACCTCCTGTGGTTTTGTTGTTTTGAGCTACTGTTTCCAAGATATGTTGATGTGTTACTCATATTGCTATGACTCATCCAAGTAGCATGAAAAACTCATAGCTGACAGTAAACATGCAAAAAAACCTTCACTGTAAGTTAGTCACTGTCTGGCCTAGAGTAAGTATCATTTTGTACTAGTATTAAATCATGCACTCAAAGATATTCTGTGCTATTCCCATTCATGTACCATTATATCAAAAACTTTGAATTTTAAAGTTGACTTGCAGGCAATTCTAACAAACAAAACTGTACAACGTATAGGGTATTTGCTGAATCCTAGGAATTTTAATGATGTGATAATCTATTGTCATTTTAGTAAATTATAACAATGTCAAGCCAAAAGCAGATTATACTATTCTGTTACTGCTTGTGCCTACAAACTTACACTACTACAAAATATATATTAATTGTTAAATGTTAGACTCAAAAACATGACAGTAGGAACATGACAGATTTGTCTGTGTCAGGAATCGAACCATCTACAAAAATTACTGCTCTTAGTCCAATCACTAACCTGCTTAAAAGTTATTTGAAAGTGAAATGGGAAGAAAGTGGCAAGGTTTTGCCTTAAATATGCTTAAGCTCAGACATTTATATCTGAGCAAATACCTAAAGCATTGAGACCAACTGAACAGTATCTTCTTTATAGCAGCTTCTGTGATTTTCTTCCCTTTTAAACATATATCATTCCAGCCTTACTTCTGCCAGTCTTTTTTTTTTTCCTAGATTAAATAAATAAACCCAATTGCTCAGCCTTCATGGGTGTATTTTCTATCTGCCTTATATATTTTGCTGCTACACTTTTTCCAGTTTGTCTGGTCTTAAAATTTTGGGCACTACATTTTAAGAGTATCCTGAGTAGAAAAAAAGTCTCTTAATCTCAGACATAATGCAGTCCTAATATTATTTCCAAGGGTGAAATTCCTTTTTGGAAATGATGTCACATTAACTCATTTAGTTTATAGGTTGCTGTAACTCAGATCTTGCTTTACTTTTGAAAATTGTTACTGTATTTGACATTCTGAATGTTTTCTGGACAGCTTGTATTTCTCTGCTGGTCTCCTTTCAGTTTTTCTATGGATCTTAATGTGTGGTACCCTGATGTGATACACTGTTCCCTTTATTTATTTGATTTTTTTATCCATTTTGGGCGCTCATTTCAAATCACTGAAAGGTTTTGAATTCTGATCTTGCTGTCCATCTTTCAAGTTATTTTCTATCTGGAAATTCTGTAAGCACGCTACATTATATAAATTGTAAGGAAAGCCAATACTTAGGTAATGGTGGCCCCTTGGAATGAGAATAAACAACCAGTAGCTAGTCTTGTTAACTTTTTTCAGCCAATTTTATCAATTCATTCTCTTTGTTAGAGATGTTTCATGCACACACACACTATCTCATGCTTTGATAATAATTACTATCATGCTCAGATATTTGTATCTACACAGCAATTAAACTTGAGGAAACTTGCAAAATATGATCAGGTTTCATGACAAGATCAGGTGTATCTCTACCAATGAGGTTGTGCGTGCTGGGAGTACCTGTATAGAGGAAAACAGTTGGTACTGAGGAGCTAATATCCACGCTGTATGCGGTTTGTGGAGAGTGATTACTTTGGACTACCTCTAGTCCAGTCCCGAGAACTGAATGCCCTTTAGCAATTGCAGCAGGTTAGGTGGGTTCCTGGAACACATCTTCTGCTTTAGTTTCATCTTGGGACCACTGAAACAAAACAGTGTGGTAAGCGCAATGAGGTAAGACAGAAGTGTGCTTGTGTTCCAGATGATAGGGGTAATGAAGTGGCACTTCAGGATCTGACCTTTGTCCACAGCCTACAGTTGTGTGCCCAGCAGCTGCAGCACCTCTTCTAATTTATGGAAGAATAAAAAGAAATCTTGTCCCCTTGAAAGGCATGAGAGTACGTGAAATGACAGTCCTCTATCAGGACCAGTAATTGGGCATGTTTCATCTTGCCAACTGCTTTCTGAGTAAAATCTCTGCATTTGTAATTATAGTTCCCTTTGGAAGTTAAACAGGAGTGTGTGTCAGTAGGGACATATTTTGAGACTGTGGTCCATGGAACCATTACAATAAGCAGTAAGTACATTTATTTTCATGTCTGTGTTTTGGACTTAGTGGGACAGAACCTTTACCAGGTACAAATAAGGAGATAACTTTGGCATGTTGAAAAAACTGGAGGGGAGAAGTTACGTGAGGTTTTTATCTGTTCATAAGTGCTGTTAGAATTAGCAAAGTTAGTGAAGAATTAATGGTGGGTAGAAAAATGATGCAGTAGGGAAAATAAAATTGGATGTTCTTGGGAGGACTAAACTAAAATGAGAAGATAAGCATGTTTGTTTTTAAGAGTTCTGCTTAACGTACCATTTAAATGAATCTAGCTATGAATGTCACTTGAGTAAGGGTGGGAGACAGATACTGGCAATGCACTTCCTTTCCTATGTAAACTTTTTTCCTCTTAAACAGAATTTTCCATATCATTGCATCTACTTATAATTTATTCTGTAAAAGCAAGGTTTTGCTTTTGTTCAATTTTGAGCAATGGTGACAAGCAGTGCTAAAAATTCTTCCCAGTATAAAGTATATTGATGACAGTGTTTGTAAGGGTAAATAGCTGATGCATTTTTAGTTAGTTTCTGTTTAGGTGGTAGTTTACCACCAGTAAATATACATAAACACATTCATTAGGGAAGAGTTAAGCTTGATGACCTCTTTTCTTCTCCTTATCCCCTTGATATGTTGGTGACTGGGGGGGCTGGTTGCCCTAAAGTGCTTCTAAGTCCTTGGTAAACAGTCTTTAAACTTCTCTTAATTAGAGGAGACTTCTGTAATTTATCTACAAATAAATTATGCAGAATTGTTCAGTAGTTGTATAATTTGTGTCATAGTAGACTCAGTTTTCTCCTCTGGGTTTGAAGGTTTGAAAGGGTTGCACAGACTTTCAGCTGTTGCTGAACTGCAGACACACTGTAAACTTGTATTCCTTATCTTTTACTTTCTCAGAATTTTTTTTTGTATGTCAGAATTATGATTCCTTTTTTTTCTTTAAGTAGGAAAAAGGCTTTTGAAAAGAGTCTGGTGTATGTTAAATTGGGATTTCTCATTTTTAGCTGGGGTAGAATGAAGGGGAGAGGTTAGATGTATAAATGATGAGCCTAAAAAACTATTGATGAAGCTGTCTGAAACTGAACAACGAACTGTTTTTACTCTGTCTTCTCATGCTGTTTTGCTTGCACTTGGCCAGCCAATTTTTACAGTTCATAAGATGTCAATAGAAATGCTAAAGCAGCAGTAGTGGCTTTAGACAGTCCAACAACATGGCAAAAAATAGACTGATAGTAGGATATGATATATTGTCATAACTAGTTAAAGCACGTGATTGCCTCATTTCATTTTGTCTGGAAAGCTGCCTGGCAGAAAGGGACCTGGGAGTATTGGTTGATAGCCGGCTGAATATGAGCCAGCAGTGTGCTCAGGTGGCCAAGAAGGCCAACAGCATCCTGGCTTGTATCAGGAACAGTGTGGCCAGCAGGGCTAGGGAAGGGATTGTCCCCCTGTACTCAGCTCTGGTGAGGTCGCACCTCGAGTCCTGTGTTCAGTTTTGGGCCCCTCACTACAGGAAGGACATCGAGGTGCTGGAGCGTGTCCAGAGAAGGGCAACGAAGCTGGTGAGGGGTCTGGAGAACAAGTCTTACGAGGTACGGCTGAGGGAGCTGGGGTTGTTTTGCCTGGAGAAGAGGAGGCTCAGGGGTGACCTTATCGCTCTCTACAGGTACCTTAAAGGAGGCTGTAGGTATTCAAAAGATGTTTAGGTGTAGAGCTTAGTGACATGGTTTAGCGGAGGACTTGGCAGTGCTAGGTTAATGGTTGGACTTGGTGATGTTAGAGGTCTTTTGCAATCTAAGTGATTCTGTGATTATCACTTAAAATTGAAAGGTCGAGGAAAATGAGTTGTATAATAACTTTCCTTATGTTTCATAATCATCTCTGCTTATAGCTGCTGCTAAGAAAAATGGAAAATCCAAATTATTTCAATTAAATTATTAAATTGGCCTGGAATAGCTCCATATTTGAGCTCAAATAATCTGTCTCACTAACAACTTTGGATTTCAGTATAATCAGTGTGTTTTTCTCACAGTATAAAAAATAATTTCTTAAAATGTAATGTTGTCCTTGGAAGAATTTGTTCTTGTTGAGCATAAGCCTAAATATAGTTTGAATTTGAACCATCGTGCTAATAAAATGGGTTTAATAATAAATGGGAATAGTGTTTGATTAAATTTTAATAATTTCAGACCAGTGGTATTCACTAGTTGCACAAACACAACTTGTTGCTGAGGAGAAACTGTTAATACTGCAGTGGCTTAGAATTGAATGCATACCTCTTTCAAAAGGAGAGGACAAAATGCAAATCTATTGCAATCAGTATGAGTCATTTGAGTTCTTGGAAGTGCTTGTCCAAGTGCTTTGGCGTTTAGATCTAATACTGAAGTATTTTATTATTTTAGGTAAATGAGATGACTGGGATCTTCTTTGCCACTCATGAAGGAGAACAATATCAGCACTTCTTAAAGAAGAGACTGTTTTCCTTATCTTGAGAGGATAAAACATGGCATGCACTAGATTGCTTCTTTTGAGATTGGTTTTGGACTTAAAAACTGTACTTGTAAATCTTCGATTTTGTTCTCAAAACTGACAGATGAGGTTGAAGTGTTCAAAAGTTGCTACAGCTTATGCCTTTAAATGCAATCTTTGCACTTATTTTTCAGAGGTATTAAAAAAAATCCCGCATGCTGTGGAATCGATGGCAGGTCTGTCAGCTGTGGGACACTTACCATTTGCAACTCTTCATTTTTTTTCTATGCCTATGCTGCTGTGGTGAAACATGACAGTGGACTGCCAGTGTCTAGCTTTGCTTCAAAACTGTCACCCAAGCTGTGTTTTTTGAATGCAAATGTTTTATGTGCTTTGACTTCAGTCTTTTTAATTTCTGAGGTTACCAATTGCCCAACTAGTGCTTCTTCCAAATAGAGCCTAAAGGCAGCAAGAAGAGCAATCTGAAGCATAGCTTTTGAAAGTAGAGTTGAAAAATAGACCAGTAGGCAGCTTACACTGGTGTGCAGGTTTTTCTCTACTAAGAGAAGCCAAAGGCTTGTGTGTCTGGTGTATGTAGGAACTAAATACTGTCAGCAAAAATTTTCAGGGAAATCTGAAGCTGGTATATGTCTCCTTGCAATCGGTGAAATTCCATGTGTTACTTCAGAAGCTTTACCAAACATCTTAAGTTTTAAATAGTCATTTTTAAAGAGTTGCAAGTAATAGATGCCTTCTTTTATTTTCAGCTTCTTTGTAATACTGGCCATGCTGAAGAAAAGCTAGGTTTTACGTATGACAGCATCATAATATGGTAAGTAATAAGGAATACTAGGATAATACTAGGGTACTTTGAAAAT
Source organism: Anseranas semipalmata (assembly GCA_013399115.1). Taxonomy (NCBI): domain Eukaryota; kingdom Metazoa; phylum Chordata; class Aves; order Anseriformes; family Anseranatidae; genus Anseranas; species Anseranas semipalmata. The sequence continues at coordinate 42,393 of VXAA01000633.1, forward strand.
GCTAGAGTACTTCCATTGTTCTAGGTGCAATTAAATCAATTTTATTTGTACTTTTGAAACTAATATTTTGTAGTTCCAGTATATTTAACATGTCATAATGCAAATGTATACCTTACAAATATTTTAATGAGTAAAATCAGAAATACATTATACACTTTCAGGCAAAGGGGGAAAAAAATCCTCCAAATTCAAATGTAGATTTCTCTATTATAATATCCTCAGAAATGTGAAAATACCTCAGTACATGCAAAAAGGAATTGTATAAAATGTTCTTTTAAACAATTTGGAGCATACTCTTTAATAGAACTAAGATTTAAAGATGAATTTTTTTACGTTAGTTTGGTGTGTGTGTGCATGTGTGCACTTTATAGCACTACTTTCCTTGCTGCTAAAACATTGTGTATATACTTTCAAATGGAATTTTCCTATATTTTTGTCTCCACTTCTGACAGTCTGAAGTAACTACACACCTATTTCTAGAACTTCTGTTTTTGTGCAGACATTGGTAAATTGGTCCTGAGGCCTAGCTTTGGTGGTAGAAACAAGTCAGATCTAGGATTTAATTCTTAAAAGGTTACATAAATGCTAGAATATGATTTTATAGGAAAAAGTTCTCAGAAAGATCTGCTAATCCAAACACAATTAGATATTTATAAGAAACTGATAAAAATATTATTCTCAGCAGACAAGTGAAGAAAGATAGCAGCTTAATAAGCAAAATGCCAGAAATGTCTTCTCAGTAAAAATAAAAGATATGTTACTTTGGTCAGTCCAATGATTCCTTTGTGTAAATAATAAAAAAAAAAATTATATGCATATATGTCGTTTATTCTGTTTATAGTGATCATTTTCAAGCTCAATGATACAACACAAATGCTCAGTTATTAACAACTATAATTGTGCTGATTGTTTGTTATTCAGAAATATTTATAGGATGGATTGTTCTTATGATATGTAGATTTTTCAAGCAAGATTTTACAGGATTATAGCTGTTCCACAGTATTCTGTTTGCAGATTATTTTGCTATACAGCATAGTGCTATTCTGAGAAACTTGCAAATACTGAACTTTAATTTAGGAAGTGACCTTGAGTTAGGCTAATTACATATATTCTTTTGCAAATAACATGCAAGTTTGAGATTTCCTCTGCTGATGTTCTCAACATTATCTCAGATTTCCATACACAATTCTTCTTGTAGTACAGAACAAACTTCTTTGAAGACGAGAACAGTTATTTGGATTGTTAGTTCTTCCAGACTTTTTATTAGTATTAAAGTTTATCAGCCCTAATGCTGTCTTAGGAGGTTCTTTTCATTTCTGTAGTGACAATTAAAATACTGTGGCAAGTTTAGTGTTTGTTTCTTTTTCTTGCATCATCATAATCTTCTCAGCTTTCAGACACAGGTGCACACAGTGTATGGATCAAAATCACTTTCTTGATCTAATGGCTGTTTTAGAATCTTGTACATTAACTCACATTTAACAGTCTTCTGTTTTCATCTTGTCAGTTGTGCATACAGATAATTTTTAAGTTCCCTTGAAGTTTTTTGTAGCCCCATCCTGTTCTATAATTAACGTAAATAATGTCTGCTGTAATCCCCCCATCCTTTTTCCAAATTATGAATTGTATATTAAATACTGTCTACCAAAAGAGAACCTGGTACTTAACTGGATAAAAATCTGGATAACATTTGTCAAGATAAAAATCTTTGATTCATTCATCTCTGCTCTTTGCATTCATCTTTTCAGATTTTGATTTGTATAGTTACTTTTCATCACCCTGTAACCTCTTTATATCCATTAATACAATCTTCATCAACACCTTATGTGAAAGTTTTGGTTTGCCATGTTAGGAAAGTGTTTCCTTTTTAATACACTGTTGTAATAACTCCTTCCAAGTCTTTCAAAAGATTGGCAGAATACAGTTTGCATAAACTATTCTGGTTGCTTCATGTGGTTAGCCAGTTGTTGTTTTTTTTTTCCCAAGGATATCTGATGAACAGTCATCTGGATGAACTTCAGAATCCTTTCTTATAGACCTGTTTATTACCTTTTTCCATTGTGAGCACTATTGTTTCATAATAGTACTAGCACATATATGAAGAGTTCATGTTAACGTTCTTTCCAGACACTTAAATGTGAAGCTCGATGGGCCAGTGATAATACTTACTGATGTATTTCCTCCAGTTCTTCCTCCATTTTCACTTTAGTCTAACTAATATTTAGTATAATAAAAAAGACTTTAGGATAGGAATCTCCATGCAGATCTCCAGTGACTTAATACGAAGAAAGAGTTTGTTTCTCTCATACTTCTGTCCGTCTGTTATTTGCTTCATTCTTTCTCCTGTTCCTTTCAGGTTGTCCAGTAGATCTGATTCATTTTTTCATGTTTTCTGCTTGTGGTATGCCTGAGAAGCCAGAACTCACAGCCATGTGTACACACACACACACACGCATGTGTCTTTGTCTAAAGATGGTTTGCTCTGCTGCTCAAGAAGAGTTTTCCTCTCAAATATAAAAGTAAATGTACTTTTCTTGATGGAGAGGGAAAAAAAAACAACAGATGCAGTATTTGGCTATCCTAATAAGAAATGTCATAGCAACAATATTGTTTTCATGAGAAATGGTACCTTCTGTCTTAAAAACACCTCTGAGGTGTCTGAAACTGGATTATCCAAACCAATTACAAACAGTGAGGTGAAAGTCCAAATAGGAAGAAGTGCGTCTTGTACTTATCTCTGACTTCCATCTCTACCAATCTGCAGCACTAGAAACAAAATATGATTCATGATCTAAATACCTATTATTTGCTTAATGCAGTCAAAGAGTTACTTATCTTTCCTTTTGTCTGCTTTTCTTGAATGACTTGGAAATAACTCCTCTAGTTCAGCTTTTGTACAGGAAGGATTTTTCCTAACCTCATGTTTATTTTCTACTAGTTCAGCTTAAAGTAAATAAAGACAATTAGTGACACTTATTTTTATATGAAGAATAACATTTGCTATTACAGCAGTGATGGTCTTCCTGAAGTAATTCCCTACTTGGTCCTGAAAGTAACAATCAGTTCATCTTTATTTGCATATAGTATTGCAGCCTTTCTTCTTTGTCTAGACATTGCCTGGAAGTAGATTCCTGTTACAGTGACTCTTACACAGACTGACTAACTGATCTCCAGAAAGTTTCAGAAGATCTTGGCCTTGGAATGATTGATTACTGTGCATGACCATCTTAGATTTTTTTCCTGTTCTTATTCTATTTGTATAGGTTGAAATCCAGTCTCACTTGCTGGAATGTTTTCATTCGCAGATGTCTACTTAATCCTCCTAAAATATGTGGCTACGAGTTTTTCTTCCTTTGTAGTTAAGGAAGAGGGGCAAATCTTTTGAAGGCCTTCAGAAGGACAGTGTGTCACTTAATACTTTCAAACTCTATTTCTGGAGGTCTTCAAAATCTCCTTTTTTCCCTCACTTTTTTTTTTTTCCTTTAACCTTGCTGGTGAATTTAGGAATTGCATTATGATGATAGTTAGGTTTAGGAGAGCTCATTGGTGCAAACAAAACACTTTCAAAATCTATCTAAAGAGAAATACATTTCAATTATATTTTGGAATGAAATATGTAGAAATCTGTGCTATGTAGAGCTGTTTAAATTACATGTTTTTCCATTGACTTTCATATTTCATGTAAACATACTGATGCCATAATATCTTTAGAGAGCGGTGCATATAATTAGTTAAGGGGCAAATTTGTCTCAATTAGGTGTCACAACATTGTTTTGAGGATCCATGCTTAAGGATTAACAGTGTAGCAGAGTAGGAAATACTCTCTACCTGTTAATCTTCCTGAAAATTTTAACTGATCTAGAGTACTTTTTCAGGACTAATATTGTGCTTAACTGTTTTGTCAAATAACAAGTCATATACAGGTCTTGGTCATATTATCATTTCATGGGTATACAGACCGTTCTTAGAAAAAAAAAAAAATCTGTGTCTTTCCTCAGATTTATATATTGTCTACATCTGCTGGCAAGGTGAGGGTTTGCCTTCTCGGCTGTACAGGTGAATGTCACTAAGACAGAAAATTAATGCAGGATATTTCTCTTTAAAAATCAGACTTTTATTTTGAATGAGTAGGTAGTAGCTGCATGTCAGATAGTGAAGTCTACCTGCTGCTATATAATTGTTTGCCCCCTTTGTTTCCTTCATTGTAGTCTGCGGCTGGCTTTACTAAATGAAGCAAAAGAGGTGCGAGCAGCAGGATTGCGAGCCCTCCGCTATCTCATTCGAGACTCCAGTATTCTCCAGAAGGTGCTAAAGTTGAAAGTGGATTACTTGATAGCCAGGTAATTTTCCCTTCTTGTTGTAAATTGTAAAATTGTACTTATTTTTTTTGTGGTTGAGAGAGGTGCGAAAAGGTAGTTTCATATCGTCTTATATTATTGATATCTAGTTTTATAAAAGTGTTTTGTTTAGTATGAATAATGTCCTTCTTTAAAAAGTTGGATAATACATCACACCAGCTAATCCAAATAAAATGCTAACCTAATGCATGATATGCTATGAATAATCTAAAAAATGAGACGCATTAAAGATGTTTTTGTATCATAATTGCAGTTAATCGTAAATTGGTATTATTAGCAAGTAGAAACCATAGTAATTTTCATGTCTTTAGTTGTTTTGTGGGATTTGTTCCAATTCTTTGTATCACCATAGTGCTTTAGAGCCTGTAGTACAAAGTCAGGACAAAAAAGTAGTTCATGCCCGAGAATTTATAATCTAAGTATAACCCATGACACAACAGAAGGATACCAAAGGGCAAACTAACAATGGGATAATAAGGTCAGGATTTTGACTAGATCTAATTGTTATCATTTCTAGTGTTCCCTTTGTTAAAATTGTCAGATTTAATATTCTGATGTTCATTTTTATGTATACGAACATACTCAGTTCTAATGTGCTGATAAATTTTGTTGGCAAAGGGACTTTTCTGAAAGCATACAAAACATGTTAATTTGAAATATTACAAATGCTTTTTAGTCGTATTTGAAATGACAATGCAGCTAGCCCAGAATTGTTTTTGAAGCTGTTATGCTTTGTCATTGTATATTTGAGAGCATTCTAGTGATTTACTTGTAGTGAAGATAGCTGAAAATAATATAAACTGAAGCTAATTGACTAATCATGAGTATGCTTACTGAAAGGCAAGTTTTTAAACAATCGTTCATAATCTTCTGTTTATTCAGTTACATGAATATTAATGTGAGATGTTAATAGTTAAGGTGAAAGTGTTATAAACAAAGATGTTTTTTATTTTAGGTGCATTGACATACAGCAGAGTAATGAAGTAGAAAGAACACAAGCACTTCGATTAGTCAGAAAGGTAAAATCTAACTATATATGGTCTTAGCACAGCTGACTAACAGACCTGGTGACTCCAGGATTTCTCTATTAGCAGATGTTTTTCACAGTCTCCCATTTTATCATGTGAGAAGAAACTATATCTGTTAATTCAAAAAAAAAAAAAAGAGAGAGAAAGAAAGGTAGTGCTGAGACTAATTTTGAGTTTGATCTCTTATGACTGAGAATCTTGAGTGGCTTAGGAAAATCTTCCTGATTTTTCCTTTGGACATAAAACTGAATAAGATTGGGGAACAATTTATCAAATGAGTGCAAGGATATAAGAACCATATTATTGAGCTTCATCTAATGATTTAACTTTATTTGTATACTGTCTTTAAACATGTATAAAATGTTTAACATGTTTAAATGTTAACATGTTTAAAATGTTTGAAGCTGTGGTAGCTGCATCTTCAAGTTGATCCTAGAGAAACTAGTATATTACAGCTACTGAAGCTATTTTCTTAGGTAATATAGTACTCTGCCTTTGTACTGGACTTTACTATTCTTTGTCTTGCTCACGTTTTTCTACTGAGCACCTTAAAAAAAAAAAATTACTGAAGACTCAGGTAAGATTTGCAGTAGTTGGAAGACTTGTTCACCAGGAGCGCTGTGTTTAATTTGTTTGTGTGTGTATACATATGTATATGTTTAGGTTGAAAATATGGAGGTTTGATATGCAACTTCTTTTCCGTCTTTGAGAAGAGACAATGTGCTTGTTTGGCACAATTGTTAAAAAGTTTTAAAGCTAAAAAATAATAATAAAAGAACAAAAAAAAGGGATGGATCATCCGTATAAGTGGCAGAGGTCCTTGAGGAAGTCACCATTTATAAATGTTCTTTGCTAATCTGGTTTAAAGAAACCTTCAGTGTTGGGCCAGAATAAGTTAAATCTGAAGATGAAATGGAAACATATTTGTAATGAGTAGGTTTTATTTGGCTCAGACTTGGTGGTTTGACACCAGGATTCCTAAAAGATTGCATAAAGGTATGGGAGAGGAGAATGAATGGCAAATATTAGAATTGGGCAGAGTTAATTTATGGCAGAAGATAGTGTTTACTAGTGAGCTTTGGAAGATCTGAACTAGGTCCTGTCAGCACATCAGAACTATCATTGTCTGTTCCAAAGTCTGGACATAATTCTTTACCTTACTTTTGATAGCAAAAATTCCTGTGTAAGAATAGTACAGATATAGAACTTTTTCTCATCCTTTTCACAGAGAACAATAAAATGTAAATATAGCTCCTGTTTTCTGAATTTATGAAAAGCATTTAATGATAAATTTGTTTTAAAAAGATGTACAGGTTAAGGTGCTAGAACAAGGGAGAAGAAAAACAACTTGGTTTCTGACTTTTTTTTGAGGGCTTTGAGTGCTTGTATTCTCTTTTTACTGTACCTTGTGGGGAATGTTTTGTACTATCAACTATGTTTCCTAGTGAAAGCTTTGTAATTTAACAGTGCCTTCAGCCACAAGAACAATGATATGAATTTACTTCAGAAAGCATTTCTCCATCTAATATAAGTCATGCTGTCCATTTTTTTAATAATTTAAGAGGCAGAATGTTTTATTTTCAAAGCAGCAGTGAAGGAGTATATGTAAATGTATATGAACCACTTTCCTTCTTTTTTTATAAAGGAATCTTTAACGACTGACTTCATAGTCTTTGTTACATATTTCATAATATGTGCATATAAATTACCTTGCATGGCCTGCGCTTGGTCTTTAGAATTATATTTAAGTATATAGAGCAGAATGAAAACAAATGCAGAACTTGTGTTTACTCTGCTAAAATACTTGGAATTGAATATTAAGAGAGAGATTTTCCTTTTCATATCTTAAAACAAACAAACAAAATAAAACGGCCTTAAGAGGCTGCTTGTGTCCTCATGCTAAGTACATGCATGAGGACAATAAAAAAAAAAAGAGTGGATTATTCTATTGCTAATTCTTGTTACTTTCTGCCGTTGTAAAAATGAAAGACTCTGTGGGTGGGGAAGAGTTTTTTTTCTTTAGAGCCCTATGTTAAGGCTTCCTGTTTTGTGGGTAACAATATGTATAACAAGAAGTTTCTCAAAAACGTCTTAAAAATAAACTTGTTAAAGTGTTCAAATAAATTTGTCATAATGGTTGATCTCTTCTCACTTGAACATTGCAAAGAAGGAAAAACAATTAATCCCTTTTGACTGAACAAATATCTGTAAGACATCAAAGGGAGCTGTAAAATGAACCTAGGCCAAAACAGTTTTGGGAAAGTAATGGAGATAAGCCTGGTTTTGTAGGAAATAAAAATATATTAAATAAAACCTTCAGAAAACTAGCCTGTAAAAGTTTTTTGATGTTTTTGTGGAGTGTTTTTTTTGACATCTCAATTTTTTTTATTGGTAGAAAATGTGTGATGTGGTTGAGTGGGCTATAAGATATTATATTGTTCCCTTTTAAAACAGTCAGACAAAACAATTTCCCCTTAGTAATACATCTGTTTAACTTCGGTAAATATTCATGTTCCACAGTACACAGGATATGCATATTTAATTTTAGCAAGCTGAAAAAATGTGAGTAAATAGCTACTCAGCCTTTGTAGTCAAAGCCTTATTTGGGGGGCTGGAGGAGTTCTTTGTTTTGGCTTCTTTTTTTTTCTTTTTTTTTTTTTTTTTTGCCTTTAATGTGTGCATGCAGTGTTGCTCCTTAATCTTGTTTAAATTCTGGTTGTCTTAAACTAGCAGCTGAAGTTTTCCATGGCACAGGAGCTCTTCGGTAGTGCATAGGAGCTTTGGCTGTTAAACTGTTGTATTCTGTCTCAAATTTATTGTGAGTGGTTTTTATCTCTGACTTTAATGACTATTGATTGATGAAAGCAGGTCTTAAACTGAAAAGCAAAGATGAAACCAGATGTTTAAAATAATGTGTTTCTTGTGACATAGCAATATAAGTTTTATGATAAAGCTGAATTATGGGGCAGTTCTAACAACAGGTACTATACAAGAGGATTCAGGGGTGTTACAGGTACTTGCCTTCCAAGTACTGTAGCAGCATCTTTAGTTTAGACTGTCCTTTTTTGTAGTCTGCAACTCTCTTTTCCCTTGTGGGCGGAAGGAGGTCCCTACAAAACATTGAGAGTTCAGTCTTGGCTAATTAAACAGTTGAATAGATATTGAAGAATTTTTTGTGCAGTATCATCTTCTAGAAGAGTGTGTAATCTGCTCTTTGACAATGGATAGAGTTCTCTGTTGATAAAGAAATTCTTGGAAAAGATATGAAAGAGGAAGCAATAGTTCTGTCTGCAACAGTCATCTTTATTATTTTATCATAATAATAAAATAATAAAATAAAAACATAAAAATAAACAGAAGCAGGAAGAGATTGGTATATTAAGTTAACAAACAGTTTCAAGAACAATAGAAATAGTTTTAGGATTCTTAAGATATAGCCAAGTAATGTATAGAATGGTTTGTCTGGTTTTATCTAGGAAAACAGAATGCTAGTGACTCTGTGAGTATATTTAGAGAAATATTATGAAGAAACACGAATTTTTTTTTCTTTCATTTTTGGCAGATGATCACTGTGAATGCTTCATTGTTCCCCAGCTCTATTACTAATTCTTTGATAGCAGTTGGAAATGATGGTCTTCAAGAAAGAGACAGAATGGTTCGAGCATGTATAGCCATTATCTGTGAACTAGGTAAGAAAACTGGAAGCTAATTAAGTAAACTTTACATGGGTGTCCTCAGTTTTCTAAGAAATTCTCTTCTGTGGGTTCATATTAAATAGTTTTTTTTAAATAATAAAGGAGATTTGTTTAATAACTAATGAGGCAGATGTTAAGTGTTCTTGATGTCCATTTCATAGATTTAGTCATTAGGTTGATATAAAACAAAATCATTTTAACTTAAAATGAAAATCTCTTAAGTACCTGAAGATTTCAGGTACTGTGCTGAACTTTAAGACTTGCCAATTTTTTTGTTATCTTAAGAATGCTCCTTTGTCCTTGAATGCTCCCATCAGCTTCAGTTGATGTTTCTAAAAGTTAATGGATTGGAAGCCGTGAGAACTCCACATATGAAATGCTATCGAATGTGCCTATGTTTAGAGAACTACAAAATATTTTCCTTTAAAAATTTTTTACAACAGAAACTGTGGTTAGCTGGCTTCTGGAAATCAGTACCTCTGTCCATATATAAGTTATCAGAACAGTGATTTATACTAAATCCCTATACTGGTATGTGGGTGCCAATTTTTAAAGTATTTTCAGTTTTGTATCAACCAGTGTGAAATAACTTCAGTGTTTTCAAGATAAAGTCTTCAGTTTTAAAGAAATAAGTAATCTGTTAATCCTTTATATTCTAGAATAAATATTTTATCCATGTTGGTCTAAGGAAGCACAAAACCTTTTTGTGGGGAAATCTGGGCTCTGCTGTATAGAAACTTGGTTGGAAATAAGCTGAGAAATTGCTGCACCATTGTGACTGCCTGATGAGAATTTTAGTTGATAAATTAATCCAAAATCTTGATTCGTTACTAATGTCAGTCAGTTCCATTAAAAGCCTTATGTGTGCCTCAGCAGTGTTCAGGAAGAAAAAGATGCATAAACTAAACAGGCAGATTTGCCATATTGGAAGTCTTGAAGTGTTTTCTTTCCTATCACTCATTGAAGTGACATGTTTTTTTGTAATTTAGCACTTCAGAATCCCGAGGTGGTGGCTCTTCGAGGTGGCTTAAGTACCATCTTGAAAAATGTGATCGATTGTCAGCTAAGCCGAATAAATGAGGCTCTGATAACTACAGTTTTGCACCTCATTAATCATCCAAAGACCCGACAGTATGTGCGAGCAGATGTAGAATTAGAGGTGGGTTCAGTTTTACTTATTTAGTAAATAAATAGTAAATTTAGAAATTAAACATTGTATTACTAATAAACATGTTTAATTTTTACTTCAGATTTCACACTGTGTTAATGCCAAATGTTTAAAACATAACATTTTAGGCTAAGAGCATAATGATTTATAAAGAAGGAATAAAATGACAAATTGGAATGGGACTGATGAATGGGCAAAACCCATTAACTGTGTTCTTATGTGAAAGTAATACATGTCTTTTTTTTTTTTTGGTTTAGCGAATTTTAGCTCCTTACACAGATTTTCACTACAGGCATAATCCAGACACAGCAGAAGGACAGCTCAAGTAAGTGTTGGTGCTGCTACTTGTGCTACCAGTTGTGTTCATAGAACTATAATTGAACTATTTTGCTTTCCAAAGTGACAAAATAAAAGCAATAATCTAATAAACTAAACTATTTGAAGTTGAATGCAATAGTTGGTTACAATGCAACTTCCTAAAACATTGTTAGGAATTAAAGATTTAACAGGGAAATTAGGTTTACCCTTCTCTCACCATTATATTTCTTTTAATTTAAAAAAAATTCACAATCAACATCTCTTCTTCAGATGTGGGTTTCTTTTTATTTTGCTTTATATATTCACAATGGGAGTATGTTTGAGCTAATTTTATGTTTGGTGGTTGTATGGTCAGACTCGGAGGGTAGTAGCTAAGGTATCATACTCTGCCTGGGGTCCAGTAACAAATACCACAGGGGTTTAGCCTGAGATCTATCCTGTTTAACATCTTTATCAATAACCTGGAGGAGGGGATGGAGTGCATTCTCATGAATTTTACAGAGGATAACAAACTGGGGGAACAGCTGATGGAATCAAGGACATCCAGAGGGACTTTAGGCTGGAAGAGTGGGCCAAAAGGAACCTGATGAAATTCAGCAAGGGCAGATGTGGAGTCCTGTGTCTGAAAGGAAACATGATGCAATGAATTGGGCTGCGGGCCTGACTAGGCAGGGAGTAGTTCTGCTGGACGGTGTGCCCAGGTGACAAGCAAGGCTGGCAATATGTTGGGCTATATTAACAAGTACATACACACCAGGTTGATGGATGTGATTTTTCTCTTATATTTTGTACTTATATTTTGTACGTGCTAAAACTCATGTAAACCACTGCATCCAGTTTGGGGCCTAATACCTATGCAGAGGTTTTCAAGAAGTTGTAGTCAGACCCTTCACATTGGTGCATGGTGTGAGGGCATGAAACAGCAGAGAAAAAATGGAAAAAGAAAAAAAGTTGTTCCAACTCAATATAAGGAAAAACAAATTTCCGGGAGGGCAGTCAAGCATTGGAACAGCTTGCCCAGAGAAGTCCTGTATCCTTCATCCTTGAAAGCTTCTGAGACCTGTCTTGATAAAACCCTGAGTATAAACTGGTCTCATAGCTGGCAACTTCTTTCTGTGAGAGATTGGAATAGAGACCTCCTGAGGTCACTTCCAGCTTGTCTTCCTCAATGGTTTTTGGTTTTGTTTTTCTATTTTTTAATCATCAATTGACAATGTATGCTTAGGTCAGTGTAACTGAATTAGTGTCCAAGTCCTTAGGCCCCTGCTGTAGTCTCACTGTCAGTGAGTCAGTCACTTCAGAGTGATTGATCTGATAGGCCAAAGACAGGTATTTAGTTTGTGATCCTCCTGCTGTAGAAACTCCACTGGAAAACAAAAAGTAACAATACTTAAATTCTAATCTTTGTGTGTGTACATACTGCACACAAAAATAGATGTGCGTAAAAGATTTTTACTCTTGATTTTGTCCCCCATCCAAAAATCTCAATTAACAACTTCTTTACTTGCTATGTTAATAACACTGTTTTACAGTAATTAACTGTGTATTTTGATTTTTTGTTGGTTTATGACAGAGAGGACAGAGAAGCACGGTTCCTAGCTAGTAAAATGGGAATAGTGGCAGCATTTCGATCATGGGCAGGTAAGATTTCTTTTTGTTTTTAATTTGGATGACTGGTGAGGACTTTTGGTTGATAGCGGGGCTGAATATGAGCCAGCAGCGTGTTCAGGTGGCCAAGAAGGCCAACAGCATCCTGGCTTGTATCAGAACTAGTGTGGCCAGGAGGACTAAGGAAGTGATTGTCCCCTGTACTCGGCTCTGGTGAGGCCGCACCTCGAGTCCTGTGTTCAGTTTTGGGCCCCTCACTACGGGAAGGACATCAAGGTGCTGGAGAGTGTCCAGAGAAGGTCAACGAAGCTGGTGAGGGGTCTGGAGAACAAGTCCTACAAGGAGCGGCTGAGGGAGCTGGGATTGTTTAACCTGGAGAAGAGGAGGCTCAGGGGCGACCTTACCGCTCTCTACAGGTACCTTAAAGGAGGCTGTAGCGAGGTGGGGATTGGTCTCTTCTCCCACGCGCCAGGTGATAGGACGAGGGGGAACAGGCTAAAGTTGTGCAAGGGGAAGTTTAGTTTGGATATTGGGAAAAACTTCTTTACTGAAAGGATTGTGAGGCATTGGAGCAGGCTGCCCAGGGAAGTGGTTGAGTCACCATCCCTGGAGGCATTCGGAAGATGTTTAGATGTAGAGCTTAGTGATATGGTTTAGTGGAGGACTTGGTAGTGTTAGGTTATAGGTTGGACTGGATGATCTTGGAGGTCTTTTCCAACCTAAAGGATTCTGTGATTCTGTGTGACTTTTCAGTGTAAACGAATGGTTTAGGCACAGAATCTGTCTCTCTTGGTTTGTCTTCTATCCCTACTTTCCTATAATGGTACTAAGATATGTTTTGATGTTGTCAAATTGGAGGACTTGTACGTAGTTTTCTTTAACTTTACTGACCAGCTGCAGTTTCATTTTCAATACAGTATACCATATCAGCTGTACCTCGGTGGTGGTACTTGAGATTTGATGTGAAGAATGTTGAAAATAGCATCATATTGTAAGAATTTGCCTTTGAGATTGTTCTGCTAGTGTAAATAAGAAATCTTTGTCTATACAAAGAGTTTTCAACAGAATAGTTTCATTAGCACCTGCTTTTACCAAGTGGTATAGTTGAAGATAAATCCCAGTATGGAAATAGTTTTGGATTTTTCATGTAGAAGACATTTCTTAATCAAAAAAGTGGGCTTTTTGCATTTTTCTAAATCCCTTGTCTGTAGTATTACAGTATGTAACATGGATAATGCAGGGACTTGTCATTCTTTTAATCAAGTCAGTGTCTTGCAAATAAACTAATTGGATGATATGACCACCTACCAAAATTTTGGATAGACTTTTTACAGGTTATACACAGAAAAGATTCAGACTGTATAGAAAACCTTTTTGATTTTTAAGGCTATTTGCATTATTTTTTAATGTTCTGGAAATGATCAGTAAGCTTTATTTAATGTCCAGGTATACTTCAAAGTGTCTCATGTTCTCACTTGACTGGGGAGGAAGTTTGGAGAGTTTGTGACAACTTTGAATATTCTAAGAAGCAGATTCTCTTAGTAATGTTGCCGCATCTTCAGTAATTCAGACACTTGGAATTAATAGCATAAGCCTGAAAAGATCAAGTGACTGAACAATTCTTTTCTTGGAATGCATTACTTGCTGTAGTACTTTTACAGTGTATAAATTGAGCTTGGAAATCAGTGTAATGGTTAGCTGGTGGTGTTCTATAACATCTAAAAAGAATTTGAGGGTTTGCCTGTTAATATTAAAACATTAAACTCATTGAGTGAAAATACAGTGTAAAAGGACCAAATTATGAGAGATGCTGTGAGATTTTATGAAAAGAAAAATCTGCTGAGTTGAAAATTCTGGAGATGAGCCCTTCTCATTTGGGAAAAGATGCTTAAAAATGATAGATAAGGAATGTTGTTCCAAGTATACTTGCTGTTTAGAATTTGCCTGAGATTAAAAGGATCTAAATAATTGGTTAGGTTAAGATATAGCTTTTGATGCAGAAACTGCTATATCTTTAAGTTTTAAGAATGAATCTTTACTTGCAGTTTTGTCTCTTCTTTCTGCCATTTCTTCAATGCAAATGAATAACTTGAAAATCCTCTTCACAGTAGAAAGGTCAAAAGTAGCTGTAGTTCTTAGCAATGGAACAGTTTAGCAATTAGAAAGTTTTATTAAACATTGATCAGATGATGACACATTATAAAGGTGAAAAATGTTAGTGATTAGTATTTTTTATCTGTTTGCAAACTAGAAATTAAATTTAACAATGTGTCTAATACTATTCTTGTTTGGTGAGTGAATATTATTATGTGTTTAATGTTTTCTAGGTATTATCAGTCTGTGCAAACCTGGGAATTCTGGGATTCAGTCTCTTATTGGGGTACTCTGTATACCAAATATGGAAATACGGGTAGGTGGTAAATATTTAGTACTGAAATAGGAATAATATTGGATGTCTTAATTAACATTAATTAATTACAATCTTTTAACAATTCAGTGGTCTAAACATAGACTCCAATTACAAGACCACTAGCCTTGAGTTTATTTGATCTTCAAGTTCAAATCTATAATTCTATTATAAGTTTCCTGTGTGATCTTAAGCAAGCTGTTTGTTCTTTCTGTGTCCATTAAGTGTGAATCGAAGCACATCTTGTATGTCTGACAGGAGGGAATGGAGGAGCAAAAAGGAAAAAAAATGTTAGACACGGGGAAGTAGTTAAAAAAAAAAAAAAATGTATATGCTCAAATATTTTTGGCAGTGAAATAGATTATAGACAGAGTAAATCAAGGTTTTTTTTTTTTAGTCTAGTTCCTTTTCGTTTTTTCATGTAGATCTTGAATTCTGTCTGTAGAATTGCTTTGTGATTTAAATGGAATTAAAAAAAAAATATTAATGTACTGTTAATACTGTCAGGAAAAAAATGCTCTCGGCCTTTGTTGTTGGAGACTTCCACTATACAAAGTATGAACAAGAAACTAAATAACTTAAAACCAATCTGCTTATATGTAATTGCTACAAACAGAGAGCAGGCGTTAGGAAAGGTCCATCACTTTCATGGACGCAGACTAAATGAGTAGTGCTTGAGTTATTTCTTTGCTTTGACCACAAGTCAAAGCAAACTCATGGTAGCTGTAGTTATGAGTTTAAAGCACTGAATTTGAGATGAATAAAAATATTTGTTCCCAATTACTGCCTGAACCAAGAAGTTGATGGTCACAACAGTAACTGTTCTTAAAAAAAAAAAAAAAAAANGAAAAAAAAAAAAAAAAAAAAAAAAAAAAAGTAATCAAAGTAGCCTAAGCTTTGGAAGAATTCACAGTGACAATACAGCACATTCTAAAGTTAGCAAGTCCCTTCCCTTCTTCTCTTCTCTAGATTCCTTTAGATTATGAAAATAAGCATGTAATCCAAAAAAGAAACCCCAAAACTGACACCAGTTTTAGTATGTTATAGAAATCAACTTCAGAGCTCACTTTTTTAATAATGAACGAAAAGACTGTTTTTTGTAAATCTATAAAATTGCTGCTTTACTTTTTTGTAGCGAGGTCTGCTTGAGGTTCTCTATGATATATTTCGCCTTCCTCTCCCTGTTGTTGCAGAAGAATTTATTGAGGCACTTCTCAGTGTAGGTAAGTATTTAGGACCAGTTCACACAAGAATTCTGTCTGTTAAACTCTTATACAAATTTGAACCCTTTACTGTTTCCTCTTTGTTGCAAATTATGTCAACTGTTTCACTGTATTAACTATTTAATCACTGAATTCATGGGTATTCTGAAGGCCTATTTAAAATCCTTTATCAACAATTCAACAGTGATCAAGCTACAAGTCTAACTTTCTTCTGACATCCTTACTATACCATTTGTAAGTTGTAAGCAGTAGTGGAGCATAATAGAGCATTTACACAAAAGACTGTACAATACTAGAAATCAGTCATCTTTGAAGTGTTAGAAGCATTAGTACCATAGAAGTGTTGGTGAATGTCCAGAAAAGTTATTAAAAGGTGTCTTTTTCTATGTATTATATATCTGCTAATTATCCCCACTGCAGACTTTTCCTGGGGCAAATGTATGTGTTTTCATGTCTGTATTTAGTAGAGTTTAGTCTTTTATATTTAGAATTATCTTTTGTAAGCCTTAAGAGTATCCTCTGCTTTGTCTCACAAAAGTGTAAGCCTGAAAGGAACAAGTCTTAGCCTTTAATGTTCCAGCTTTATCCAAACCCTGGTTATAAATGTCCACGTCATGGGCTTGATTATAAAAGTTTAATCATTGTTCCACACTTATGATTCTATGAAAGAATGATTTATTTATTTATAAAACGGCTTGGATTGGAAGGACCTTAAACATCGTATAGTTCCAGCCCCTCTCTCCTACCATGGGCAGGGACACCTTCCACCAGACCAGGTTGCCCAAGGCCCCATCCAACCTGGCCTTGAACACTTCCAGGGATGGGGCATCCACAGCTTCTCTGGGCAACCTGTTCCAGTGCCTCCCCACCCTCACAATAAAGAATTTCTTCCTAATATCTAATCTAAACCTACCCTCTTTTAGGTTAAAACCATTACTCCTTGTCCTGTCACTACACTCCCTGACAAAGAGTCCCTCCCCAGCTTTCCTGCAGGCCCCCTTTAGGTACTGGAAGGCTGCTATAAGGTCTCCCTGGAGCCTTTTCTTCTCCAGGCTGAACAGCCCCAATTCCCTCAGCCTGTCTTTATAGGAGAGGTGCTCCAGCCTTTTGATCATCCTTGTGACCCTCCTCTGGACTTATTCTAATATGTCCATGCCCTCCTTGTGCTGGGGGCCCCAGAGCTGAACGCAGTGCTCCAGATGGGGTCTCATGAGAGGGTGAGAATCACCTCCCTCGCCCTGCTGGCCATGCATCTTTTGATGTAGCCCAGGATACGTCTGGCTTTCTGGGCTGCAAGCACATGTTGCTGACTCACGTTGAGTTTCTCATCAACCAACATCCCCAGGTCCTTCTCCTCAGAGCTGCTCTCAAACCATTCTCCACCCAGCCTGTATTTGTGCTTGGGTTTGCCTCAACCCAGGTGCAGGACCTTGCCCTTGGCAGTGTTGAACTTCATGAGGTTCACACAGGTCCACCTCTTAAGCCTGTCTAGGTCCCTCTGGATGGCATCCCTTCCCTCCAGCGTGTCGACTGCAACACACAGCTTGGTGTCATCAGCAAACTTGCTGAGGGTGCACTCAATCCCACTGTCCGTGTTGCTGACAAAGATGTTAAACAGCGTCGGTCCCAATACCGACCCCTGAGAAACACCACTCATTACTGATCTCCACTTGGACATTGAGCTGTTGAGTGCAACTGTGTGTGACCATTCAACCAATTCCTTACCCATTGGTGGTCCATCCATCAGATCTGTGTCTCTCCAATTTAGAGACAAGGATATCATGGGGGGACAGTGTCAAATACTTTGCACAAGTCCAGGTAGATGATGTCAGTTGCTCTTCCCCTATCCGTCAGTGCCGTAACCCTGTCATAGAAGGCCACCAGATTTGTCAGGCACAATCTGCCCTTAGTGAAGCCATGTTGGCTGTCACCTCCTTATTTTCCATGTGCCTTAGCATAGTTTCCAGGAGGATCTGCTCCATGATCTTGCGAGGCACAGAGGTGAGACAGACTGGCCTGTAGTTCCCTGGGTCTTCCTTTTTTCCCTTTTTAAAAATGGGGGTTATGTTTCCCCTCTTCCAGTCAGTGGGAACTTCACCAGACTGTGATGACTTCTCAAATGTGATAGATAGCGGCTCAGCAACTACATCCGCCAGTTCCCTCAGGACCAATGGATGCATCTCATCAGGTCCCATGGACTTGTGCACCTTTAGGTTCCTTAGATGGTCTCAAACCTGATCTTCTCCTACAGCGGGCGGTTCATCATTATCCCAGTCCCTGCCTTTGCCTTCTGGGGCTTTGTTGCAAACTTGTGACTTTGCTACATATGGATGTGCACTTCGAAATGTTAGGTGTTATGATGTTTTCTGTTAAACAAGTTTGATGTGTTAATGAATTGGAGTCTTCATTATTTGGGTTGATATTTAGATGAAATCCTTGTCCTAGCTTTGAAGTTTCACTTTGCAGGAGTGTGGATTCACTTCATGCAGGAGTGTGGATTAGATGACTTGTTGGAGATTCCTTCTGACATAAAATTTTCTACAATATGAAACATGAAGAAAGAGCTGTTGACAAAAACTATTATTTACAACAATTCATCAATTAAAATAACACTGAAATTCAGGGTTATGATTAACATTATGTGTGTGTGTGTATGTATGTATATAAATATATATATTTATTTATATTTGTTGTTGTTGTTATAGATCCAAGCAGGTTTCAGGACTGCTGGAGACTTTCTGATGGCTTTGTAGCTGCTGAAGCTAAAACTATATTACCCCACAGAGCCAGGTCAAGGTGGGCATTTCATGAACTCAGTCTAAGCTGTTGATGTTTGTTGTTGACAATATAATTGTTTTTCTTCTGCAGAAATAATAAAAGAAATGTTTCTAAACTGTTTCCATATTTTTTTCTCCTTAGGCCTGATCTCATGGATAATTATTTGGCTTTAGTGCTTTCAGCTTTTATTACCAATGGACTTTTAGAGGTAACTGATGACTTTAAGTATGAATAGATGCTTGCAATCTTCTTACTATAAACATTTAAATAATGTATTATGTATGTCATGTATCTTAAATGTTGTAATAATTTTTAACTTTTCTGAAGGGTCTGGTTGAAGTGATCACAAGTAGTGATGACCATGTATCTGTTAGAGCAACTATCCTTTTAGGAGAACTTTTGCACATGGTAAGTAAGCCTTCTTGCTGAGAATAAGTAATATAAGTAGCTCAATGGAAATAAGTATTTTCTAGTATAGCTTTGAATTTGTTAGGAACTTGGAACGTCCACTTTTCATGAAAATAATGGGTTATTTTGTGTTAAACCATGTGGCATTTCGTATATTAAAAACAGCATGACTTGATAAGAAGGCAGTTGATCCCCAGCTCTCAAACTCTCACCAGTTCTCCTTGCCTCAGTAGCCAGTTGTATTTTTAAGCTGGAGTCCTGCAAACTTGCTAATCTGTTACTGTGTTTGGGAAGAGGACTACTACTAGTTTTTGCTTTTCTTTGAGTGATGGTAGGTGTGGCAGCATGCTTAGCTTTCTGCCACAGACTGGGCAGATGAAACATGCATTTTCAGCTGGGGTATTTCATATTATTCATTCAAGCAACTCCTAGCTTGGAGTGCTCTTTCAGCATTGCTATTGGTAGCCCCTGCATAGCACAGAGAAGCTTGAAGGTACCTTGCTTCACGCCTCTTCCCTCTCTCTAACGTATCTTTTACAGTATCTTCTCCTTTTCCTTTATGCTGCATCCCAACAAAATGTCTTTACCATTCCACACTGACAGGATTTATACTTACTTCAACAGATGGAGAGGAGAAGGAATTGTAATTTTATCATACTGTATTTGTCTTGCTCAGGTTGTGCTAGACTACTCCAGATCAAAACCAACCAACCAAAAAAAAAATCCACCCCCTGCTCAAAGAACAGAACTTAACCTAAATTTTTCTTGTGTAGACATACTATTTTCATATACATTCAAGGGCCACTTTGCAGCCTGCTGAGAAGCAGTTAGTCATGTGAAGTAATATGATTTACCTTATTTGACAAACAGTTCTTTCTTTTTCACATCCTTTCTTGACAGCAAGAATAGTGTATGCAGCAGAGCACTTTTTAATTAGATTTCTTGTGGATTGTTTTTTGTCTTTTTCCAAATAAACATGCTACTTCATAAGAGATGGTAAGATTGCAAAATAAACTTTGTCTCACAAAATTTGAGTTATCAGACATAGTCTGTATCTTCAAACTATTGATTCAGTTCAGTGGTACAGGAATGGCCTGCTCTTAATACTGCAGAAAATAAGACCACAATTTTCAAATATGGGCTTACTTATTACCACAGTGATTTACAACATCTCACCTCAGCAGCATGGGTCAAAACCAGAACAAAATCTGTTCCTTAGTCTTTTCAATGTTTGTTTTTGTTTGTTTGTTTACATAATAGTCAGAATTTCTTGAGTATTCAGTTAGCTATGTAGCTTAAAAAGAGGAGTCTGGATTAACATATGCTATTTTTGTTGTTTTCTGGAATGCTTGTGTGTGAGAGTGACTAGATGCATGGAAGTTTTGGTATGCTGCAAAGCCTAGGTATTTTTTGGTTTTCTGAAGAGGTGATTCACTAGTCTGAGATAACTTTACCAAAGTATTGAACAAATATTTGTACTTTTACTTAGTTTTAAGAAATTGAAGTAACTTTTTTATCTTCATTGTTCTTTATAGTTTTCAGAAATATTTGCACAACTATCTGTGTATCCCAAAATAAAAGGAACTAAATGTCAAGTAACTTGTGAAGTTATGTTGATTCATCAGATAATTTTTTGTGTGCAAAATCATTGATAGTTACATATATTGAACAGACATCATCAACTTGAATTATTTCTGATTTTATATATATATTTTAGTACTTATATACAGCTGACATAAGTATGACTGATGCTTTACATGTCTCTGCATGTTACTACTTCAAAAACCACTAATGCAAAAAAAAAAAGGCTTCAAGTCCTAAAATTCTTAAATTACTTTCAATTGTGTTTCAGATTGATTAATAAGATAAAATATTCAAGTTGGTATGTCTAATTATTGCTCTGATGTTACACAAAAAATAGTTTTGTTTTCATGCATTTGTGAAAGTCTTGTGAAAAGTGATAGGTTCTTCAAATGCTGATCCTTAAGAGATGGCTGAAAATGTTGTAGTAGGTTACTCTAACCAGTCTTCTTTTTTGTTGTTTAGGCAAACACAATCCTTCCTCATTCTCACAGCCATCACCTGCACTGCTTACCAACGCTAATGAATATGGCAGCATCTTTTGACATCATGAAAGAGAAAAGACTGTAAGAATTCAAAGTTATACTAAAAAGCTAAAATATGTTCTTTCTTCTCTGCAATTGAATGAAAACCTGCATTACAAGTTTTCTGTTGGTTGAAATCACTGCTGTCTATTTAAAAACAAATGCATGCATATAGAAATGCTCTTTGATTCTTACTAGAGAAAGTTTCTAGTGCATGATTCCAGCAGTGCGGTATATTACAGTAACAATTTAGAAATTCAGAAATCTAGAAAGTAAGTTTTGATAGTCATTTTCAGAACACTTCTGTGTATATTGTGTATGTGTAGATTTCTTTTTTACATAACTTTCCTAAATAGACCATAAGCTACTGTTTGACCAAGCAACATCTGAGTCATGTTCTGTTTATTTAACCTCTCCATTGTTTCACATTTCTTTTTTTTTTGATACAATTAAACTTTCTAACCTAAGAATGCCTCTGCCATTTTGTTCTTCAGCTTTTGTTTATCTATAGCTAATTAAATACTAGTTGACTAAATCATTATAGCTGTGAGCAAAAGTAAAAATATAACATTGGTACAGGGCTGTTTCTTAGATGCTTTTTGTTCAGAACAAAATTGCCATTGTTAACAATAGTACCTTTGTTAAAACTTTCCGCTGCTTGCTTTATTGAAGTTTGCACTGTTATTTTTTTCAGTTCTTTTAAATTCCATTTAAAAAATATAAGAATGAATGAACAGAAATTTTGAATAATTCAGTGCAACATACTGCAGTGACATGTGGGTAAGAAGCGTTAGGAAATGTTTGGAACTCATGTTAATCAAAAGAAGTATATGGAGGCATCTGATTTGAAACAGATGTTTCAAAACTTCTTATTCATTATTGAACTAGAAAAGCCTGAATTTTGACATTTTAAAAATGTGGGTTTTTTACTTATTTTTATAGTATTTCTCTGTACATCTGCTAATCGTGCAATTTAACCTCAGAAGTGCTCTGTCGTAAAATACCATCTTGTGGGTACTTCACAACATTTAAGCTACTTGAGGAAAGTCAAATAATTTCTTAGATTCCAGTGTCTTTAAAATGTGTGCCTGCAACTCAGCATTTTTACTTTCATTTCTTTTTAGAAGACTATTTAAATTGTATGTTTGTGTGTGTGTTTTTCTTCATACAGTAAACTATAGGAAATGTTTTTGTTAATCTGGTCATTATTCCTGCCATTCCTGATCTGGCTTGTCAGATCAGTATTCTGGTAAAGTATCATAACTTCACATTTTCTTTTGTTGTGTTGTCAATGATAAATTACAAAATCTTTCCAAACTGCTGTTGTAAAATAAATGTTGCTTGCAGATTGCTTCCAGAAAGTTTCTACCTGTCTGTTTTGTAGTTTTGAAAATTTCTTTTGTCACCAAAAGATTTTTATACGTGAAAACACATTTATCAAAACAGGCATATTGTTTTGGAGGCAAATATCAATCAATGTGGTCTTCAGCCACAACACAAGCCTCTGTTTTTACTGCAAATATTGTCAGTAGTTAAAAAAAAAAAAAAAAAAAACTCCTGGTATAGTGACCCTGCTTAGAGAAACAGTGAATATGAGTACTAAAATGTGCTAAATATAATTGCACGATTTTTTTCTTAATAGCCTTAAGTTGTGGTGAAACTCACTTTTTTCTTAGTATATACAGGTTTAAATCACCATTAGTAGAAAAAAGGTTGTTCTGTATCTCTATCTAAAACTCCTTTCACAGAGTATTTCACTTGTTCAAAGCTATGGGAGGAGAGGAAGGATGAAGAGCAGGAGTGATATGCTTGTGGATTACTGGCAGATTTTTTTTTTCTTGGCATTTATGGATATATCTGATAGAGTAGTAAGAAGTCCTGTTTTTGTTAGAAGAAAATTATTTTGTAGATATAGTATTTGTTATATTAGGGGATCTTGGTTTTTGTGAACACTGCATTGTTTCATGCACTGTAAGCCTTTTCACAGATTAAATTCATATAGTTTAGGTGCGCAAATTCACAGGTATTTGTTTATTTGAAGATGTGCAAAAATAAAAACACTCTCCTGTTGTGGTCAATGGCTCTATGTCCAGATGGAGGCTGGTGAAGAATGGTGTCCCTCAGGGTTCTGTCTTAGGACAGGTGCTGTTTAATATCTCTATCAATGACATAGACAATGGGATTGAGTGCACCCTCAGCAACGTTGCAGAACACCAAGCTGAGTGGTGCAGTTGATAAAACAGAAGGAAGGGATGCCATCCAAAGGGACCTGGACAAGCTTGAGAAGTGGGCCCGTGTGAACCTCATGAGGTTCAACAAGGCCAAGTTCAGGGTGCTACACCTGGGTTGGGGCAATCCTAGGCATGAGGACAGACTGGGAAAAGAATTCATTGATAGCCCTGCAGAGAAGGACTTGGGGGTTCTGGTGGACAAAAAGCTCAACATGAGCCAGCAGTGCACACTTGCAGCCCAGAAGGCCAACTGCATCCTGGGCTGCATCAACAGAGGTGTGACCGGCAGGTAGAGGAGGGTGATTGTCCCCCTCTGCTCTGCCCTTGTGAGGCCCCACCTGGAGTGCTGAGTCCAGGTCTGGGGCCCCCAGTACAATAAGGATGTAGACCTGTTGGAGCAGGTCCAGAAAAAGGCCACAAAGATGGCCAGAGGACTGGAGTACCCCCTATATAGGAGTATAAAGAAAGGCTGAGAGAGCTGGGGATGTTCAGCCTGAAGAAGAGAAGGCTCTGGAGAGACCTCATTGAGGCCATTCAGTACTTAAAGGGGGCTTATAAAAAAGATGGAGGGTAACTTTTTACTCAGGCAGATAATAATAGGACAAGAGGGAATGGTTTTAAACTAAAAGAGGGTAGATGTAGATTAGATGTTAGGAGGAAATTCTTCACTGTGAGGGTGGTGAGGCACTGGCACAGGTTGCCCAGAGAAGCTGTGGATGCCCCATCCCTGGAAGTGTTCAAGGCCAGGCTGGATGGGGCATTGGGCAACCTGGTCTAGTGGGTGGCATCCCTGCCCATGGCAGGGGGTTAGAACCAAATGGTCCTTAATGTCCCTTCCAACCCAAGCCCTTCTATGATTCTATGCTATGACTTTTTTTTGTTTGTTTATAGGAAAGAAAAATAGGCTTACCTCTTCATTTTTAGACTTATTTCATTTGTTCAGCAGTATTTTCTGCTAGCAGTATTTCGTGATTAACTGTTTCTGCCCTCATCAACTGTCATTTTTATTATGTCCTATCTTTTCCTGGAAAATTTCTTGCATGGTGTTGCCAAGCTGCTTAGGTATAAGGAGGAGGAAGTATATTACTGATAATACTGCTGCTCTCGGGGTGGGAACCATGGGGGGAAGAGAATTTACAAGAAATACTTCATTAGACAAAGTCAAAGCCAGACCCCTCAACTCTGTACTGCAGTATGTTGATCTACTGTGACATCTAGGATGAGGGGGAATGGGCTAAAGTTGCGCCAGGGGAGGTTTAGGTTGGATATTAGGAAAAACTTCACCAAAAGGGTTGTGAGGCGTTAGAGCAGGCTGCCCAGGGAAGTGGTTGAGTCATCATCCCTGGAGGTATTCAAAAGACATTTAGATGTAGAGCTTAGCGATATCGTTTAGTGGAGGAGTTGGTAGTGTTAGGTCATAGGTTGGACTAGGTGATCTTAGAGGTTTCTTCCAACCTAAATGATTTTGTGATTCTGTGATCTTAAAATACTTTATCGACTTTAAACTTTGCAATATGTTCTAGATGATCTTTGTAGGTCCCTTCCAACTGAACTGTTCTATTCTTCTGTGAAGTCTGAAACACCATTAATTGCAGAGTAGAAGAAAAGGTGTCTGTAGGGCTCATTCTTCAGCACTAGAAATTCTCAAAGATAATTTTTTATGTAACTTCAATACAAGACTGAAGTGTATGGATATATGAAAACTTGCATCAAGAAAAGTATTGTGTTTTTCTTGGCTTTAGAGTTGTTGATGAATTCTTGAGTTACGCTTATTTAACTCATTATGTAGCGCTGGAGTTCTTTAGTTGGATAACAGTTGTCAAATACTGATTATAGTCTTTTTTCTATTAGACGAGCAAGTGCCGCACTGAACTGCTTAAAACGCTTTCACGAGATGAAGAAAAGAGGGCCTAAACCTTATAGCCTCCATTTAGATCACATTATTCAGAAAGCAATCTCAACCCACCAAAAAAGAGATCAATACCGCGTGCAGAAAGACATCTTTATTTTAAAGGTATTACCATTATGGATCTTTCAAAACTTAATTTGATTTTGTATTTTGGAGATTTAAATCCAACCCCATCCCCCAGCTTCGATTTCTCATCTAAGTCAGTCATTTATCTGATTTTTGTAGATTTTTTCATTTAATATTTCTTTTAGCTACTTGTGGATAGTATGCTGTGTTTTCTAGAACTTTCAATTACAATAATTTTAATGCTTTTTAGGCACCATTGTGATCTTCTGTTGTTAGATTTTTAATGCAATACTACAGCTATACAATTTACTCTCAGATGCAAATTACTTTTAATGATTGTTACATGAACGACAAGTGTATCATGTGACAACACTGACAACAATGATGCGAAGAAACTTAATGTAACTTTTCATGTATGTATTCCAGGATACAGAAGAAGCACTTGTAATGAATCTGCGAGACAGTCAGGTTCTTAACCATAAAGAGAACCTTGAGTGGAATTGGAATCTGATAGGGACCATATTGAAGGTGAGCATAAAAAGACTGTAATAGTATTTCTTATGGAATTGTTTGAAAAAAAAGTCTCAATTTCACATATGAGCTTTGACTTCTAATTCTATACTATATGCCATAACCTGTTCTATTGCAGAAAATCAGGGTGTCATGGATTTAATCAGTACTGATACAATCTTTTTGTATACAACCCTTAAACTGTATGGATACAACGCTACAGTTAAATTCACAAATAAGCACATATTAAATTTCATATAACTTTATAGAAATAGACTTTATAGAATGAGATAATTGTTTTAAAGTTACTAATACTTTAGACTTCAGTCCAAACTACGTAGGCATACTGCCTCATTCAGTTTCATAGCAGATTTTTTTTGTGTAACATGAGCTGAAGGTAAAGGTTGGTAGTGGGTTATAGATCAAGTTTCAAATGTGTAGTCCAAGCCACATATGAAAACTTCAGTAACGCATAGTCTAAGTTTTGAACTAATAGTCCCATAGCATCAAGTTCATTACAAAGTTAACTTGCCTGTACGAAACACTTCCTAACTGGAAATATCTCTGACTGGGAGGTCATTATCTTACATGTATTTAGTGCACAGCGTTTAAGGGACTGCCATTTTTTGAGCAGAGAACTTCCTTTCTTTGAGTAAGAAAACTTTGAGTACTCAGTATAGTCTTAGAGACAAAATAGCTCCTGCCATTCTACGTATCAAAGCCATCCTTCTGTTGTTACCCACAAGTAATGTTTTTTAATGTTTTCTTTACTATGTTGTTATAAAGATGGTGAAAGTTCAAAAAAGGACTAATGGTGACAGACCTAATCAAGATTATACTTAAAAACAAAACAAGCAAACAAAACAACAACAACAAAAAAAACACAAAATATTTCTCTGTATTTTTGCAGGGACTGATTATGAAAGCAAGAATCTGTCTGCTTTTAAAACCTAAATACGTAGCTTTGCTCCACTAAATTTTGCTTCCACTTAAATTTTGCTTTACAGGCTTTTACTGTAATATTACTAAATTTACCATAATCAGACAATATCTTCAACTAAGTAACAAAAATATTCTCAAGAAACCGTTCTTTGGAATTTTGTTTAGTCTGTGTAGTTTTTTGGTAATTGACATTTTATGTAGATAAAACATAACATTTTGTAACACAAAGAAATACTTTTTTCCTGGAATGTAAAAGCAGGAAAGCTTCTAGGTCAAGCTGTCAGTTTCCCTGCTATCTCAGACCTCCCCTGCAGTATATTTTACAGTGTCCTGTCAAACAGTTTTAATTGCCTCAAAATTAGGGCTTCTGTCTTTCACAGTGAGTAGTTACAGTGTTTTCTGGTTAAATTCTAACCACTTCTGTTCCTGCTTATGTTATCTTAGTTTAAATCGATGTTGTATAGTTTATCAGAGCTGTCCATCTGTAGTCCCTGAATGAGCAGGACCAGATTCCATTCTTTGGACTTCATCTTCTTCCGCACATCTCTCAGTTGCAGCCCTATGGCTGTGGAGCATCACCTTTCCTATCACCCTACTACTTATATCTCATGTGCTCCCTTACTGCCTTTTTACTTAGTTTGCTGTTTAAACTGCTAAAAGAACATTAAAGGTGGTAGTGGTCAGGATGGAGGAATTGAGACTTTGTGATTGACAGTAGAGCTGCACACAGTCTGGTGTTGTGAGTTCAATGTTGCTAGAGTAGTCAGTTTTATTAATCATTAACTACTGCACTGTCTTCATAGTAGTATACCAATTGGAAATGTAGAATTAGATCCCTTAGGAAAGAAAGAAGGGAGGAAAAAAAAAGGGGGGGGGAAATACAATGTGAAGAAAAGGATGGATCCAGTGTACTATGGCTTTGTTACCCTTCTTAAAGCATCTTTCAAAGTATCAACAGAGGAGGTTAAGACCATTTTAATAAGTAGCATTTAAGTGAATGATAATTTTTAAAACAAATCAGGTTAGTAATGAAAACAACAACAAAAAACACAATTTTCCTCTTATGCATATCAAAACTTTTTTATTTACAGACAAACTGAGCAAAATTGTTTATTTTTCATTAGCATGCCATAATTTGCTGTTTTCATTAGAATTGTGGACTTGTACACATAGCATGCTCTCAACATTCCCACTGATTCTCTAGAAAAAATAGAACAGTTACTGCAGCAAGAAATGTGGGTTTTTCAATAAAATAATTTTTTTTGTAGTTAATATTAGGTGCAAGAAAACTTACATTTGTAAATATTAGGTGAATTTAATAAAAATGAGTAAATTTTAGTGACTAATCAAGGACTGATGTACAAGTTTCATATAATCCTATATTTGCTGTTTTTCTAGTGGCCAAATGTAAATCTAAGGAACTATAAAGATGAACAATTGCACAGGTATGTAAAAATCACGTAGACTTCCTTTGAAGAAAGCAATTTGGAAAATCTCGTTTTTATAATTGCAATAAGCTATTCCTTGGATATGTCACATTTCTAAAACTTAATCTGGAGATGAGCAACAAAAGTGAAAATTTAGATAATTAGGTTGCAATATTTGCATTAAACTACTACATCTTAAAGATCTATTTCTTTTCTGTGCACAGATACTTTATATATACGACTCAACAAGAGTAATACAAGCTTTACAAACACCCTATTTAATTTTAAACCTTAAAATATTACCTTTCTGACATTTAATACATTAGTGTTTGATGTCAACACTTGACAGATTTTGACAGAGTAGGCTTATAGTTGTATAGCTGTGCCATTACAGCTTTCATCAAAACCTAAGAGGAAGTCGTTTCTAGTTGCTATTAATGGTGAGGGAATTGTGTGTGATTTGAAACAAACAAACAAAAAAACTGACACAGTACAACTCTGGTTCCTTTCATGTCTGTTGGCATTAAGTCATTTCTATTACCTTTGTGCATGTGTGGTAATCTCATTACTAATTAGCTCCTGTATGTCACTTTTAACATGCGTTTCAAAAATTGGTTTGATTTAAATATACTATTTTGAAGAGTAGTTCTGTATCGGTAGGCATGGAAAGCTACTTCTGTACAGATCTGGGGGGGAAAAAAAAAAACTAAAACATATCCTGAAGGGCTCACGCTGCTCCATTTTACTTTATTAAAGCATAATCAGGCTACTTTTATATAGCGTTCCCAGCATAAGTGGTACTCCCGTTGTGTAATCATAGTCATAATTTAATTTTGCATTTGTATTTATTTTTTCCCTTACCTGAACATTAATCGCTAATCTGTATTGTGTGGTAAAGAGCTATTTACCAAATCTGGTGATTTCTAATGTTGCTTCTCTAAAAGAGTGTCTGCAGTCCTGGCTGGTGACACCCATCCATGCTCCTCTACTTACCTACATACCTGGGACAGTATTGCTGTTTCCTGGTTTGTACTGTACTCAGGCATTGTTCAGCAAGCAAACTGAAAAACCTAGGATTGAGTTAGTATTAAACTTCTACAGTTGGTTGATACTTTCTGTAGAACTGTGGGTTACATGCTTTAATGGCTCTAAAATGCTATTGCTCGTTTACTTATAACTAATTAAATTCACAAATACTTCTAGTTTTACTGCTGATAATAAAAATTGTTCTGCAACATTGTGTTTTTGAAGTATAAAATAAGTTTATTTTGTCTTTCTGTACATCGATTTTTTTTTTGAAAATTCTTATTTTTCTATTTGTTTTTGTGATGATCTTACGGCTGTTAAAGTGAAATTACAGGTATTTTTGTATGGATTCCTTCATTTCAGAGAGAAACAGTTAATGCAGTGTATGTACACATATATTACTGCATGTATATGTACACATATATAATACAATCATATATAAATGCGTGTGCTAATATCTCTAATACATATATCACTAATAAGAAAATAAATTACACTTCATTTGACAAATTTAAAGAAGCTCTCCGATTTCCTTTATAATTGGTCTTCTATTTAGACTTCAGATAGTGGTTTACTCTCACTTTTTTTAACTAAAGACAGTGCTTTAGTTAACGTTTCTTAATGCTTGACCTATCTACCTTCAGACAGAACATTCTATGTTCTTAAAAAGCATAAATATGTGTTTATTTTTTGACTAAGAATTGGTAGGGAGAAGCTCTGCTGAAGATTTATTTCTGCAATTCAATATTCAAGCTATATTGCTCAGTGTAGTTTCAAAAAGTCTGAGTGACAGTCTGCATTTGCTATTGCTGTTTTATGCTTCAGAAATGCTTAAGTGAGGTGAGTGAAAATACTGTTGCTGAATAAATACGGCCTTTTCTTGGCAGAGTGTAACATTTTTCACAGTAGTGTTAACTGTTGCAGCTGAAGAGAACTCATGTAACATAAACACTGATGGACACTTTTTTAGCTCTTTAAAAGTCTAGGTAGTAAAGTCTTTGAAACTCACCACAGGATAAATTACAGCAGAATAAATTATAAACACGAGAGTGAGAAGGAAGCTATGGTTTTGAGGAGCACAGAGATTTTGAGTTCCTTTGCTTATTTTGTCATGCATAATACAGCTGCGTTTCTAAAATTGTCTGTATAGACTCATTACTGATACCTGCTACTCTTTTTTAATAACTTCTGAAAAATTGTTGCCAATAAGCTAATTTAATGATAAAATCTTCTATACCAGCATCATTTTGTACTGTAAAGAATTTCTTCTCTTACTGAAAAAATAATACATTCTTTTTTTTACTTTCCTTAGGTTTGTAAGGAGATTGCTGTATTTCTACAAGCCTAGCAGTAAACTATATGCCAATCTGGATCTGGACTATGCCAAGGCTAAGCAGCTCACTGTGGTGGGTTGTCAGTTTACTGAATTTCTTCTTGAATCAGAAGAGGTAAGAAATCTTCAGCTACAAGATGAGATAGAATGAGTAAGCTGCTGTGTGCCACTTAAAGGAAAAACCTTAATTTTAATAAAAACTTCTGTAGACTTTGTTAAACCTAAAATCATCAGCATAATCAAGAAATGTAATTTAAAATTGTGAATTGTCCAGATGAGACACTGGGGATATAATTGTGTTGAAGTGGCTTTATTAAATACTGTTTTATTGAATGCAGCTTAGGTGTTTTATTTTGTTTTAAATTTTTGCTATGTGTATCTGTTCCTCTTTACCTCCTTTCTTTTTTGTGTGCTGAAGACTTTTATGCCTTGGGCCAGAGGACCAGGGGAAAACGTCATTGAACAATCCTTTTCCTAGAAAGAACAGAGTTGCTCCTAAGATATCTCCAAGCTAAACTCCTTTTAGTTGCCTTGAAACCTTTTTCAGTTTGAATTCTTTACCAGTCAGCATTTCTATTTTGCATCTGTATTGTGTTTGTACTTTTAAGAAACTTAGAATGACAGATTTCAGTCAAGAAACTGCCAGTTCTATTGCTAATAAATGCTGTTGCTCTTTGTTTTGCTAGGATGGACAAGGTTACCTGGAGGAATTAGTTAAAGATATTGTACATTGGCTCAACACTTCATCAGGAATGAAACCCGAACGTAGTCTTCAAAATAATGGGTTACTAAATACCCTTAGTCAGCACTACTTTCTGTTTTTTGGTACTCTTTCTTGTCACCCTCATGGAGTCAAAATGCTTGAAAAATGTAATGTGTTTCAGTGGTGAGTGTTTTTATTCTGTTTGAATTGTGCTTACAGGTATAATCATTATGAAACTTGCAAACTGTGCATGAGGACCACTGTCTATAATGCTGGAAACTTCAAAATTTTTGATTACTTTCAAGTAGGAACTCCCAATTATGGGGTGGGTCTTTTGAATTGGGAGTGGGAGGAGGCAGGCAGGGTGGTTGGTTTCTTTTTGTTTTGTTTTTTGAAGATAATAAAATCCAGACAGTTTTGCAGTGTTTTAGAATGAAGGATTGTTTACAAAGCTTCGTGAACATTTATTTTTCCACTCAAAATCACTAATTCAAGTGTGCTGACAAAACCGTTGCAGAGCAATTATAAAATTATGGAAAAGTTGGTTTGTTTTTTTCCTTGCAGTTTAGTGCATTATTCTGTCCCCCTTTGACTCTAACAGCTGTAACAGTTTAAAGTCACTCCACCTCATGTGAGAACTTTGTATTCTTCTGCATTTATAGTAATGAAAGACTTATTCAGAGTACATAAGTTTAAATTGTTGACTGAATAAATAAGTGGATTTAACATATTGATATTTTTTTCCCCCTTCACTAGTCTTCTTAATCTTTGTTCTTTGAAGAACCAGGATCACTTGTTAAAACTGACTGTTTCTAGTTTGGATTACAGCAGAGATGGCTTAGCAAGAGTCATCCTTTCTAAAATCCTGACAGCAGCTACTGATGTAAGTTTTTGATTCAATTTATGTGCCATTGTTATTTGCCACTAGACGCTTATTTTGTTATTCAAGATGTGACAGTGTTTTTAAGATGTTATATATATAATATATATACAAAAGCTTTTCTGTGTGTGTATATATATACAGAATTATATATATTTATATGTAATATGTATATTTATATACATATATATATATATAAAATATATATACAGAAAGGCTTTTATATTTTGTATTTAGAGAAAAGAAACTCCTACTCATGTAGCTCTCAAATTTGCTTTTATGTAGGTTGGAATGGGTTGATCTTCTTCCAGACACCCCATAAAGACTTACTTTTCTAATTTTTTTAATCTTAGCAAGGCAAAAAATAAAAAAAAGTATTAAACTCTGGTGCAGGTATCACTAGCTGTTAGCATACTGGCTTGAAAGTGGGATGCAGATATGTCTGAACATACTGTCCTGAGCATATATAGGGCCAAAAAGCAGTTGAGAGCTGCTGCTGCCGTTAGTGAGGATAACTGAAAATATGAATTCCACTGATCAGTAGTTTGGTGTAGTGAACAATGGGTAGTAAACAGTTGTATTTTGCATATGAATAGGGCAGATGTCACTCCCTGGCACCGTAGAAGCTAAGAGCTTGTGGAGCCTCCAGGTTTACACATTTCAAATCTGGTTTGTTTGTGATTGTAAAAAGGAGTAGAGATCATAATCTGAAGGTTAATAGGCCTGACTGGTACTACCTTAAGTATTTAAAGCTG
The DNA here is from genome assembly GCA_013399115.1 of Anseranas semipalmata. Lineage (NCBI taxonomy): Eukaryota > Metazoa > Chordata > Aves > Anseriformes > Anseranatidae > Anseranas > Anseranas semipalmata. The sequence goes on from VXAA01000633.1 coordinate 75,271, forward strand.
AACCTTGATGTTGAGGTTGAACTACTTGGAAAGCTAAGATACATTCTACAGGTTCAGAAACTTAACCCAAAGTTTGGAGCTTGGACCTGAATAATCAGTTTTAAAGGTAGGGATCTATCTCGCCAGATACTGATACCTTCTTGCATCAGTGATGTTTTATGGTCTCAGCCTGTGTTATGGCTATTGGGTTCCAGTCTTCATTGATATGTGGATCTAGCAATGTTGTCTAAGGAAACATCAGAGATAAAGTAACTGTCTATTTCTGGCAGTCTTTTGAAGTATAAAAGAATAGAAAAGATTAGGATATCTATTCTCAGAGAGAAGTGAATCCTAAGATTAATTATGAATGTGCAGTTCAATTCAAATCAAACACTCGCAAGCCCTTTTACCTTCCCTTTTCAAGGACTTCTGGTGAGAACCTGGTAGGATGCCTGCATAGTAAATAATAAACAAATGCCTATGAATAGTTTTGTTTAGTTTATAATTCAGAAGGTAGATTGTGATTTTGATTGTGTGCTGTCTCTGGCTTCTAAATTCTGTTTAAAGATGCATGGAACTGGGCATAATTTCTAAAAAGCTGTGTTTTGTAAGGGTAGAAGACCATCTCTAGTGAGGCTTCTTCCCTTCACAAATTCTAATTCCTTGAGATGTTTGTCAATGAAATATCTTATTTCCAGTATCTGTTCATTTCAAGAGCTGAAGACGCTCTTTTTCCTTCTATTAACTGAGTTTATATAGAAATTAGAGGTTAGACTAGTTCAGTTGGTAGGGACCTACAAAGATTATCAAGTCCAACACGATAGCCTGACCATGTCAGAGCTAAACAAAAGTTAAAGCATATTATTAAGGGCATTATCCAAATGCCTCTTGAACACTGACAGGCATGGGGCATCAACCACCTCACTAGGAAGCCTGTTGCAGTGTTTGAGCGTCCTCACAGAAGAGAATTTTTTCCTCATGTCCAGTCTGAATCTGCCCTGGCACAGTTTTGTGCTGTTCCCACTCATCCTGTCATCAGTTCACAGTGAGTGGAGACCAGCGCCTCCCTCTCCACTTCCCCAGCTCAGGAAAGGGTATAGAGTAATGAGGTCTCCTCTGAGCCTCCTCTTCTGCAAACTAGATGACCGAAGTGTCCTCAGTCTCTCCTCATAAGACCTACCCTCCAGCCCTTTTACTATCTTTGTTGCTCTTGTGCAACTTTTCCAGCTACCCAGAGCTGTGAAGCAGGTTTGTTAAACGTTTAATGATCATCGCTGAAGAAGGAAAAATCATTTGTGTAGTTAGCTTAATATTAGAAGTTGAGGGTAACATTTTGGGGTCATAATATACAACAAAAACATGAATGCAGCAATATCCTTGCAGATCGGTAAAGCAGAAGTGCATCTTATCGTATCTCCAGATGTGCTTTACAAATTAATACTGCCTCATCTGCTTTTCTGCCAGTTCATGATAGTAACAAATAGCCAGTGAGTCCTCTTCAAGTGTTGTATTTTATAGCCTAGCATTTCATATTAAACCATCATGGGTCACTAGGGGGTGGACTTCCCTACATCTTCTGGCATCTGTGGTGAGCTGTATGTAATCAGCTGAGCATAGTGACCTCTGACTTGCTTCATCACTTCTATGGGTCTTGAAGCCCTTTAATCGTAGAAGTAAGGATCTTCTGACATATTTATTAAAGGATCTTATCTATGTTTTTCATGTAGTTGTTGTCTGGGGGAAAGGGAGGAATATCTGTTTCCTCAGCTATCCCCTACATTAGTTTTTGTATTAGTTCTCATCAAAAATAAAAACGTGCTGGGATTTGCTTCATCTGGAAAACCAGTGATGGACTTTGCCTCTCTGATCTGGGAAAAGCATTCAGGTGATCTTAACTGCACAAAGGTTGTGGTTTTGCTTGAAGACTTTAGGATTGTTGGAGAGGCATGCAGTGGTTTTGCAGCCCCAGATCAGAGGTTTGAAAGTCTTGGTCTGTTGAGCCATTCCTTCTTGTAAAGACCCTTTTCCATACCTACAGTTACTTAAAGCCCTGCTTTGCTGTTCTTTACACCTTTTTAGTTGTTCTTTTTCTGATGGTAGGAAATTTGAACTGTACACAGTCCAAGATATCAACACAGTGGATTTGCCAAGTGACAATGCTGACGTCTTCTGTTACTTGCTTTCATTGTTTTTGTTTGCCATTGAACACTTATGTGAGGCATCCACAGAACTAATGTTAACTCCAAGATCTCATCCCATGGTGGAAAGAGCTGGCTCAGAGCCTGTTGTGTATGTAAAACTGGGATTATTTTTTCACTTTAGCTCATTGTTTCAAATTTATCTGCAGTGAATTTTATTTGCCATTTTATTGTCCCATCAAATTTGTGGATTCCATCTTATCTTTTTCTTCTCCAAACAGAAAATAAAAACTTATTTTGCACTAGCTCTTTGAAAAGATTAATTCATATTCAGGAAGTACTTCAAGAAGCAAAAATTACTCTCTTATTCTCTGTATCCAACTCATTATAGCAGTAACTACGATCCTTTACAGACAGATTTCAATGCTTTGAATGAACTACACGGCACTGAATTCTGGTTTCATATTATTGTGTTATTCTATAGGCATAACATCTAGATAAAGCGATCATTTTGGTGAAGTAGCTCTTCTAATCATCCACATACAAGTGTGCAAGCCCTTTCAGAATGTGCAGCATAATTCAGAGTTGCAAATCGCTGTTGCCACGCTCATTTTTGGTACTTATGTTAAGTCGTTCCTGTCTCCCCTCCAATAAATAAGTCTCTGTATATTGAATAAGAAGAAATGTGTAGATATTTGAAGATGAAGTAACGAAATGAGGTTTTTGAATGATCTGTGCACATTCACGTTTCCTACTCCCATTTTCTTTCAAGTCCTATTTACCAAGTATTTCAGGAGAAGAAAACTGAGATCACTCCAGAAAATAACCTGAGTAGTGCTGTCCAATTTGGTCTGATTTCACCTGTCTCTGATAATACAGATATTCACATTCATCCCAGTACAGAACATTTATAATTTTAACAAATAGAAAAATGACTTGGTAACCTTAAAGGTTTAACTAAAGAAAGATTTGGCCACCTGATTTTGTCTTTTCCAATTATGCTTGTCTATGTAAAGACAACACCTTTCACAGTAAGCATTCATTGTCAGGGTTGTTCTGTGCTTACTCCAGAACACTGCAAATCATTGTAGATTAAGCCTGTTTTCTTCTCTTTTGAATGTAATTTCTCTAATAAAAGGTATATTAATCAGTTTATGCTGTTCAAACAGCATGCTTTGAACAACAGTACAGGAACTGGCAAGGTACTTACTTCATTCTGCTGTCACTTAGAGAAATTCAAAGTAGTAATCTAAATGTTGGGGAAACTATCTTATAACAGAATGACTTTTTTATTTAGAGGTTTTATTTAGAAGCTTTAAAGATCAAATACTTTTGAGCAACGAATAAAATAAATTCCTCAGAGGTTCTAGGGTTTGAAAGTATTTTTTCAAAACATAACATGCATGAAAGTATATGCAATTACACTGGCTGTTTACAAGGTATTTCTGTTGTGTGTCCTGGACTGTGTGGTGCCATCACAGAGGATGACTAATTGATAAAGGGCTTCCAAGGAGACTGACCAGTTTATTAGTGATCTCAGATTCACATTTTCTGTTTGATAAGATACAGTTCCCTAACAGATTATAGTTTTAACACATAAGGCATACATTGTACTTGCTGAAAATATGGTAATTGCAAACATATTTTCAAATGTGATAAATCATAAATTACATTATCTATTTTTCTTCCATGCAGAAAAGCATTTTCCTTGTTTTTTGCAGAGCTGCAGGTTGTATGCAACAAAACACTTGCGAGTGTTACTGAGAGCAAATGTAGAGTTCTTCAGCAACTGGGGGATTGAGTTACTGGTGACTCAGTTACATGATAAAAATAAAACTATTTCTTCTGAAGCACTTGATATTCTAGATGAGGCATGTGAAGACAAGGTGAGCATCCTTTACTTTTTCAATCTTTGTGGTATGCGACTTTGTAAGCTGTTCCACACCCCCTTCCAGTAGCAAAGTAAAAGTATGCAAGAAGCTACAGACGGTTTGCTTTCTTCGTTGTCCTCGATGAACTTCATAATAATCTTTTTAGCATGGGGTCTACAAACTGCGCTGTTCATGACAAGAAAAAGTAGATGCTTGGATTATGCTTATTATTAAATATTAATTCAGACTAATTCAGCTATTTTGATTATTATACTTTTTGTAAGGGAGTATTTATCTAGTGACAGAAGGTACCAAAAGTGAATGATGTTAGGATGAGGTTAGCTGTGTTTGATACTTTCTTATGTGATAAACTTGTTATATCATTGCTGGCAGATTGTTGTAGTTTTCAGAGTGTTATGCTCAGGTATTACTTACGCATTTTTAATTATTTTAGGCCAATCTTCATGCCCTTATCCAAATGAAACCAGCTCTTTCTCACCTTGGAGACAAGGGTTTGCTTCTCCTCCTAAGGTAAATGTTGAATATGCTGTTTGACTTCATAATGTGGAAACAATAAGCATTTGTTTTGTATTCAGATCATGTGATTTAAGTGGGGTACTGATTGTCTGGTGTTACTTTACAGGTTTCTGTCCATTCCGAAGGGGTTTTCATATCTAAATGAAAGAGGTTATGTAACAAAACAAATGGAAAAGTGGCAAAAGGTAATACTAAGAATAAAAAGTGTGCATTTCCTTGAAATTAGGAGGAGGAAGGGTGTGAATACGCAGACTTGAGAAGGTCAAAGATTATGAAAAATACTGTACATTCACATACATTTATTTCTAATGCCAATACATTTATTGCCTCAGTGACTTAGGAATTTGATGAAAAACTTTGAAAGGGGCTTAGAAGTGCATAGCTCTTCTGTACATGTGTGCTTGTGATTTACCAAGGTCTTTTATATAATTTTGATATTATAGAAAATATTTTAAGTGTAGTGACTTAATGACTTTCCAAAATAGGTGGTTGTAAGGTCTTATCTAGTGAAGTATAGAAAGGAATACTATTTTCAAGACACCTGTCAACTCTGGTTGTAGCTAATTAAAGTTAAATCCAGATCTCATGAAGATAGAATTAGCCTAGAATTAGCCTGCAGTTAGGAAGTAGGTAAGAACACAAGACACATTAAAAAATAAATAAATCATTGTTAGACTAAACTAAAAGTCATTATATATCATTTCGTAATTGATTACAAGCATTTATTTTCCTGAGGTAGTAGTTAATCATTTTGTAAAGTGACAATCCTATGGGCCATTAGGCTGTTTTTGTGACTAATTTATAAGCTGTTACTTCTCTAGGAATACTGAAATGTGTGATAGTCTGTTCGGATTTTTCAGGTTAAAGTCAAATGTGAAATATTTTTCCTTCCATTTTTAGTAAATTCTCTGAAATTATTATGGAATCAATTGTCAACTCCACAAAGTCGTATGTGTGAAGTGTGGTACTTTTGGTGAGCACCACGTTCAGATCATAAAGAAATTCAGCCTTCATTAAGAAGCACTTCAATTGTTCCTTCCTTATAAAGTACCATACTAAAAACATAAAAATCCTAAATGTATTGTCAACCTTTGTCTTATTTTAGGAATATAACTTAAAGTATGTTGAGTTGATTGAAGAACAACTTAATGAAGCACTTACAACATATCGCAAACCTGTTGATGGTGATAACTATGTTCGTCGGAGCAATCAAAGGTAAATACTCACCACAAGAATCATATTCATCTGAGATGATCAAGAATGAAAGATGAAAAGATCAACAGTAACTCATTGCATTACACTGCAGTGTAATTTATTTTAAAAGAAAGTTTCAAAATTCCTGAAAAAGCATATGATTTTTCTTTCTACCAGATTACAGCGACCACATGTCTACCTGCCAGTTCACCTTTATGGCCAACTAGTGCACCATAAAACAGGCTGCCATTTATTGGAGTCTCAGGTGAGGATAGTAATGATTTAAAATTGGAATGATTTTAAAGAGTACTCTAACCCTTTTTAAAGAAGTATGTTCTAAGAGATATTATTTTAAACAGTTATTGCAAAATAAGTAGATTATGAAAGTCTCAAGTACTATGGGGTGAAAAATTTGTGAAAACTGTCTTTACATCGAGTTTCATGTAAAATTCTTTCTGGGCACTGAAATATCAGAGAAATACCTTGCATTATTTTTCTTAAAATGTCTAGCAAAAAAAAAAGGAAAGCAGCTTGCCAGTAGAAATAATTTTTTTAGTCTGTGTATAAGTGAGTGAACTGTATATTAATTAAAATTGTGCTTATCCTTTTATGCATATAAAACACGGAGATGCAGGAATAAAATATTCTAATCTTTTGAAAAGCTAAGAAAATAAATCCTAACCCAGTTCATCATTACTTAAATAATTTGACTTCTTTTAATGTGAGTTCACAAAATGGTGTATTGAATTACATTTAATAGTTGAAGGAAATCAAGAGAAAGCTTGTATATTGTAATGTGTTACGGTGATGAATGTTGCCTGTATAAAATCTGAATTGACCTGCTGCATTCACTGTTTACATAACATTTTTCTACCTGCGTTACCATTGCTTTTAATTTATGCTTATTATGCAAGAACTACCACTGTTAATTTTAGGGTGCGTACTTTAAATTAGTGCTTTACGTTTGTTAAAAATGCAAGAGAACCTGTTTCACTGAGGTAACCTTCTCATTTTCTACTGAGTATTTTTTTATTCTGTTTTTCTCCTTCAGAGTATTGTTACAGATCTGAGTTACACTGTTCGTTCCCCAATGCTGGATAAGTGGGAAGGAATTAAGCAGCTGAAAGCAGCCCTTTGGGCCTTGGTTAGTAATAGATTTACAGTCTTTTTGCAGCTGTTCGAGTTCTGTTACAACTTCTGATTCTGAAATAACTAAGCAAAATCCTTTAAAATCATTGTTTAGGTATTTTTCTCATAAAATGTGTGCAGCTTCCCCCTGCCAAGTTAACGTTCTGTACCGTAACTGGAATATCAGATGAAGATCGTTAACTACATCTGTTTTATTCTGAGCTTTTTCATCATTGTTTTTTCTTCTTTAAGCAAACAAAAAGAACAGATTGCCATATGTAGCAACAGTATTAGTGTGGAACCAGAGGTTACAACTTGCTGTGTGATATATTTACTATGGTGTTCCAAAACAGAATGTTTCTGGAGGAAAGCTTGCTGCCACTGTTAATTGTTTGTGAAATATAGTTATAACATCCCTGGTACTGGGGATAACATGAAGAAATCCTAGTTTCTGTGCCTATCCAAGCTACACTTCTAAAGCTGCTTTGCTACCTTAATAGTTCATTTGCCTTTTTTCTGTCTTCCCCAAAGTTTGTTTTGGAACATTTGTTCAGGGTGACTGTTACTGGAAGACATTGTAGGTATGTAATAAAATGCCTGTTTAAGAGGAATGTAGCATAAATAAAAAGAGATTATACTGCTGGCTATAAAAGAAAACTGAGGAATACATAATAGTTAATTGTGACCGTTTTAGCTGTTATACATAATATCCTGAGTCCTTTACTGGATTTGGAGATATCCATGGCATGACTAGGAGATATCAAAAAGGAGAGAGAAACTGCTCAATTTCCTAATACGTTTGGGAGGCTGTGGATGGAATCTGTACTATTTACAAACAAAACCGATGAAGGCTTTATATCAATGGTGCTGCAGATCACATCAAAATGAAAACTAACTTGACAAACTATTTTATTGCAGGGCAATATTGGATCATCAAATTGGGGTCTTAACTTGCTTCAAGAGGAGAATGTAATTCCTGATATAATGGCACTTGCCCAACATTGTGAGGTTCTCTCAGTTAGAGGGTATGTGTATTTGATTTTTTTAAACAAAATTTTAAGATGGTAGTTCCAGTAGGTTTTCAAATACTTGTACTTTATTCATGTGGATATATTTTTGCCACTGATTTGGAAATCAATTATTAAGGATTATTGATTGAATTTGAGAGGATTCTCGGAACTGTTTGGGAAGTAAGCAAACAAAACCAATGAAAGAAGGTATATATCACTCTTTGCCACTTTTAAAAAGCGGTTTAAACATACGTAGCATGTGTCTCTGGAATCAATTTATTCTGTCATTTTTATTCAGTATACTTTTTGAGTCTTTAAAAGAGAGCATAAATAGATGGTCTTTTGCCAAATAGTACTACTGTATTAATATTTTACTTTATCAGGCTTTTTGTAATAATTGTTTTTTAATTATTTTAGTAGATTTTTTTTAATGCATTTCAGATATTTTAGTGCATCTCTTACGTTTCTACTGATTTACATATGAAAATCGGGAACAAAAAACTATCAGGCAATTTTGTGAAGTTTCTGCTGAACTGTTCTAAAACTTTCCTTTCAAAAAAGGAAAAAAAAATTAAATCAGATGCTATTATTGTTGCTCTTTTTTCTATATATACATTAAATACAGAACCTGTGTCTACGTGCTTGGTCTAATAGCCAAAACTAAACAAGGATGTGACATTTTGAAGCATCACAACTGGGATGCAGTGAGACACAGTCGTAGACAGCCTTGGCCAGTGGTCCCTGATGACATGGAGCAGCTCTGCAATGAACTTTCTTCTATACCCAGTACTCTTAGCTTGAACTCTGAGTCCACCAGTTCTAGGCATAACAGTGAAAGCGAATCTGCACCTTCAAGTAAGTTTGGGGAAAAAAAAAAGAAAAAAAATCAAGACATAAAACAAAACCAGTGTTTTGTTGTCAACCTTTTGTCAGGATGAAGTTCAGGCAAGTGGTTTAAAGGTGATATTAGCAAGAAAGAAGAGTGCAAGCAATGGGACAGTTATACGTTTAGAGAGATGTAGACAGGTGAGAGACAAGAAAACAATGTCTTAGATTTTCATATGGCATAGAGGTAAGAAATTTTAACAGTAGGGGAGGCTACTAGTTTTTAAGTCTAGTCATGGCAGCTTGCTGTAATACCCTACAGAAAACTCCATACTTAGGTGTACATTTACTTGCTTGTAGTCAGTGTCTAGAAAATACAGTATATACAGCATTGCTATATTTAAATTGTTAGTGTTATTGATATTTGGAATATGAATCCAGAAATTTACCGTATTTGGATACTGTTAAGGAGTACATCAGTTGTAATCTTGGTAGCTGGATATATGCTCTGAAATAAGATATTGTGGCTTTTATTTTGAAGTATGGAAACCTTCAACTAGGGTGTTCCTGAAGATACTTAATTTACTGTAGTAAGTTCTGAGGAAAAAAATGTTGAATTGAAGGTTACGATAAACCACATACTCTGCAGTTTGGGATTTTATTGAATAGGTTGCTTTTTCACGACTCAATTGGTACACATTGAAGAAATGACCTTTTTCATTGACAGAAATCTTTTCTAATTTCAGGTATGTTCATCATGGAGGATGACCGTTTTGGTAGTACTTCAACTAGTACGTTCTTCCTAGATATTACGGAAGATGCAGAACAAATATTTTATGACAGACCTGGCCCTTCAAAGGACAAAGACCGTAGTCCCTTTCCTTTTTTTTCTTCTAGCAGACTTGTGAAAAATCGAATTCTGAACTCTCTTACTCTCCCTAATAAAAAACACAGAAGTAGCAGTGATCCAAAAGGAGGAAAGCTGACATCATCTGACAGTAAATCGGGCCTGAGGCGAAATCGTACTGTAACGGAACCATCCAGTAGCATAGACTTTCCTTCTGGGGAAGAATTCAACCCTGTTTTCAGAGTTCCTAAAATCCAGACTTTACGATTAGAAACTTCTTTTGTTGGAAGTAAGCACATGGAAGATACTGATAGTACACCGAGTATTGGCGAAAACGATTTGAAGCTGCCAAAAGGTCTTGGAAATGAAATTCACCGGGAAAACACAAGCAGAGAAAGGCTAATAGGAGATGGTACTACACAAACACATTTCAAGAGCCGTAGCTTAAGTTTTAATACAGATACCACAACAAGTGGCATAAGCTCAATGAGCTCTAGCCCTTCAAGGGAGACTGTAGGTGTGGACACTACTAATGTAGACACTGACTGTGGAAGTTTGAGTACTGTGGTAAGCACAAAAACAGTTAAACCAAGTCACTGTTCAACACCACAGTCTAACCACCTGCCTCTCTCAAAATCAAACTCTGTATCCCTGGTACCACCAGGGTCTTCTCACACACTTCCTCGAAGAGCCCAGTCTCTTAAAGCTCCTTCTCTTGCTACGATAAAAAGTCTTGCTGACTATAACTTTAGCTATACAAGTTCTCGAGATGCCTTTGGTTACGCTACACTAAAACGCTTACAACAGCAGAGGATGCATCCTTCACTGTCTCACTCAGAAGCCCTAGCATCTCCAGCAAAGGATGTGCTTTTTACTGACACTATCACCATGAAGTCTGGCAGCCTGGATTCTCGGCTAACCCCAAACCGGTAAGAGATTATTTTGTGCTCATTTCTTTCTTCAAAGCTAGAAGAGCAATTAAATAAGAGATGTATCATTCTAATACTTTTTCCAGCTTCATCTAAAAGTGGCAGTTATTGCAGGGTGCTAGATGACTTCACTGAAAGCAGTACTGGTATTAGGGGAATAATAGGCTGATGAGGACTTCCTAAGTGCTGTAAAGAAGCCCAGCTTTCACAGCTGTCCTCAGTCCCTTTAATGCTGTCAGTGACAAAGGAGTGTGTCTCCTTCTATCACATTTTCTTCCTGTTTACCTCTTTTATCATTTAAATGCAATTACTTGACTAACATTACTAAAATTGCAATCACAGAAAATTGCCCATGCAGTCAGAGCTGTATTTCAGAAGAGAATTTTCTTGATGTCACTTGCTGAGGTTTTAGGACAGTATGTCCTGTGAATGTACTATACTCGAGTTCACTGAGGCATTGAGGACAGTGGTGAGATACTGGTACCACTGATATGAATGTGCATTTGGCTTCTAGCCACAACAGAGCAAAGATTTTACTCATTGGGTTTGTTTTTAGATTGCAGTATCACCTCCTTTATTTCTGAGTAATATTCGATGTTCTGAAAACTAATTGGATAGTTATGTAAGATACCTAGCTCATGACATTGCTGTTCCTAACAGCTACAATCAGTGCTTAACAACTTTCTCTTAAAAGCTTTCCTACTTCTCAAACTTTTCCTTTCAGAGCAGCTTTTAACTAATGGGTTGGATTTTCAGATTCCAATTGAAAGGGAAAATACTTTTCTATCTCTGTTTTTACCTAAACATTCTGTTTCACATGAGTGAAAGTTAAAGGCTGTGGGTGTGGTCTACCTCGATTTCAGTAAGGCTTTTGACACCGTTTCCCACAGCATTCTCCTCAAGAAACTGGCTGCTAGTGGCTTGGACTGGCGTACCCTTCGTTGGGTTAGAAACTGGCTGGGTGGCCAGGCCCAGAGAGTCGTGGTTAATGGAGTCAAGTCCAGTTGGAGGCCGGTCACTAGTGGCGTCCCCCAGGGCTCAGTACTGGGGCCGGTCCTCTTTAATATCTTTATAGATGATCTGGACGAGGGGATCGAGTGTACCCTCAGTAAGTTTGCAGACGACACCAAGTTAGGTGCGTGTGTCGATCTGCTCGAGGGTAGGAAGGCTCTGCAGGAAGATCTGGATAGGCTGGACCGATGCGCTGAGGCCAACTGTATGAAG
>VXAA01000633.1:87134-98456 GCA_013399115.1 Anseranas semipalmata
CTTACGAGGTACGGCTGAGGGAGCTGGGGTTGTTCAGCCTGGAGAAGAGGAGGCTCAGGGGTGACCTTATCGCTCTCTACAGGTACCTTAAAGGAGGCTGTAGTGAGGTAGGGATTGGTCTCTTCTCCCACGTGCCTGGTGACAGGACGAGGGGGAATCGGCTCAAGTTGCGTCAGGGGAGGTTTAGGTTGGATATTAGGAAAAACTTCTTTGCCAAAAGGGTAGTTAGGCATTGGAATGGGCTGCCCAGGGAAGTGGCTGAGTCACCATCCCTGGAGGTCTTTAAAAGACGTTTAGATGTTGAGCTTAGAGATATGGTTTAGTGTGGGCCTTGTTAGAGTTAGGTCAGAGGTTGGACTAGGTGATCTTGGAGGTCTCTTCCAACCTGAACAATTCTGTGATTCTGTGAAAGGGGAGGATTTACCAGCACATTAGTTACCTCCTGCGTGCACAGAATAGCAAGTGCCTCATCCCTGAACTGCACTCCACATAGTCAGTGTTGTCTATGTAGTTCCCATTTGTTACTGCTCATTTTCTTCCTGATTAAGAGAAACGCTAATTTGTTGATATTTTCACGTGATTCTGCATAGATGCCACGGAAGATAAGTTTTGTTCACTTCAGTTGGTTTAGTTAGAAGTAGACTGTGTGTGCTGATTAAACAGGATGATTCAGTAGTTAAGTTGCACCATCCTGGAAAACAGAAAAGTACTGATCTTTGCTGTTACCGGCTTCCTGTGCTAAAGTAGGAACAAATCAGTGTGATTTCAATGGCTATACAGTTTCTGTTGTCACTGTAGTCATGCTGTACCATTCCTCGCATTTGTGCCTTTGATATGTAAAGCGAGCCTTGCTGCAGTGAACTTTCATCCTGAGACTGAGCATGCAATACAAACAGTATTCCTAGTGCTTAGCTGGTCAGGATCGTATCAGTGGTTAGGTGCAAGGATTTGAGCTGACCCGTTTAACATTGAACAATTAACATTGAAACAAAGTGCTCATTTTTCTGAGAAGGTTAAAAAATTAGATGTACATATTGCAACAGATTATTGTATTGTCTTAGTTACTGACATAAGTGATTGGAAAGAGTTTGATTTAACTGGTTTATGTATTTTTCTTGCTGGTTACAGCTGAGTCTGTCCACTGGGTAATTGTGGTCTGTTTAATTTTAGCATATATTACTGCTTCCAGTTAAATATTGTCCTTAACTGCTGTTTAAGTGGTAAATAGGAGGAAAAAAGAGAGATTCTGTCCCTTTTGTCTTCCAAAGCCTATTTTCTGTCAGTCTTAAGAAAGATTTTCATGTTTCATTCACAAATTCAGATGGTCACAGCAACTAGTGGTCAGTTGACTTCAGTGATGTTTCTAGCTGTTTCATTCTTTCAAAATGTTAAAAGCTTATTTTTTTAGCATATGTTATTTTGTGAAGCTAAATTTTCCATCTGTCTTTAAAGACCAACCAAAAATGTTAAAGTGCGTGTCTCAAATCCTGTCGTAGTGCTTTTTCCCCCTTAACTGCAGACATGATTTAATGAAAACATACCAGCACTTACCGCTACTTGTAATGTAACTGGTAGCTTTTCCAGGAGAAGCAGGGGCAAATGTTTAGGATTAATACTTATATCTGTAATTTTATAATGAGAGTAATTGTTGAACGTTTTATTATGAAGTAACTAACGCAATTGGTAACTATCTGGGTTTTGAAGTATGGCTTGAGTCTTATTGCAAGTCACTGCTACTGTAATTAATGTTGGTCAGAATTAGTTAATATCAGGAAAGCTTGTGATGTCTCTATAATCTGTTATGCACTTTCCCATTTTATAATAGTGTCTTGAACCTCACAAAGTCAAAACGCAATAGTTTGTTTTTATCTCAGTATAAATTTGTTAAGCTGTTAAGGATGGGAAGATATCCCAATTGCCCATCTAAACCGAAAAGTTATAGGAAATTATTTCTAAGGCAGAATGTCCAGCCTAAGAAATAGTGTTCACTATACTTTAGGTCCTGGTGTGTAATAACTTGCAGTAATTTCATTCCTTCTCCCGTTGTAAATATTATGTAGAATTGTTCAAATCAGAATTTTAGTAGGATCATTCATTCAGCTGCTATGCAAATCAATTTTAAAACGTGGAAAGCATCTAGACACTCCTGTAGAAAATCTTGTTTTATAAATTATTTTTTTATTTTTAAAAAATCAGTATGTTTGTCAATAAGACTGAATTTGTGGCTAAGTCAGTGATAAAATCAACTTCTCCAAATTTATTTTCCCTGACTTAATCATTATTTTCTGCCTAAAATTACATGCATGCCTCATTTCACTCCACGTTTTCCACTCCTGTTGTGAATAAAGCAGTGCTCTTGCGTACAATTGCTTGGCCACTTCATGCAGTCTCTTTCAGTCCAGTGCAGTCATGTACTGTGCATTAAATTAGGCAGTTATTCTGGTGAATAAATAACGTGTGATTTTGTAGTTAAGCCGTAGTAGTTGTTGTGGTTTAACCCAGCAGGCAGCCCAGCACCACGCAGCCACTCGCTGACTCTCCCCAGGTGGGATGGGGGGAGAATCAGAAAGGCAAAGTGCGAGAGCTCAGGGCTGACATAAGCACAGTTCACCAGGTGAAGCCAAAGCCGCGCGCAAGCAAAGCAACACCAGGAATCCATTCGCTGCTCCCATCGGCAGGCAGGTGCTCAGCCACGTCCAGGAGAGCAGGGCTCGTCACGCGTAGCGGGGTCTGGGGAAGACAAACGCCATCGGTCCCAACGTCCCCCCTTCCTCCTTCTTTGCCCTGGCTTTTATTGTTCAGCACAGCACCACATGGCGTGGGACACCCCTTTGTGCAGCCTGGGCCAGCTGTCCTGGCTGTGTCCCCTCCCAGCTCCCTGTGCACCCCCAGCCCCTCGCTGGCGGGGGGGACGTTTCAGCACCAGGAGCTGAAACGTCCTTGGCTCTGTGTGCGCGCTGCTCAACAGCAACCAAACCATGAGTCTGTTTGAATCAAAAATCCAAACCACAGCATCGTACCAACCTCTATGGAGAAAATTAACTCTATCCCAGCCTAAATCATGACAGTGGTGCAATAATTTTTGTGTATTGTGCTGTGCATAGTTAGTATTTCTAGCATTTCTATCTTCTTACCTTTCCAATTTTAATGCTTTTTTTTTTTAACATAAGCCATGGTATGACTTTCTAGGTGTGGTTTGTTTTGTTTTGTCCTTTTAAAACCATTTTGAGGAAGAATGGTGATGAAAAGGATGGAGAAGTCTGTCATGGTATATTAGCACTTGTGTTCATCCTGGAGTAGGCAGTTTTATTCCACTACATAGACAATCTGCTTTAGTTTGATTAGCAGAAAGCATTCACAGGTTTTTAATCTTCAGTGAGCACTAAAATGAGAGGTGGCCAAATGAGACTTCCATCGCTGGGACTCCGATCAGCACTGGGAACGTGTTCTTCAACCTCGAATTTCTGATCTCATTTTCCCAACCTATCTCTTTGTTCCTTAAGTTACTTGTCACAGTCAGCACTGCTCACTGCACAGCTTCAAGTTTGTTCTTTGTACTCCTAAGTTAACCAAATTCTTCGTCCACACTTAGGGAGTCACCGACTGAGTCACCCTTAGAGTACAGAAAGAAATGTTCCTTGTTTGCATCTCTGGTACTTAACAGGTCCAAGCTTTGCGTTTGCAGGAATGTGCCTGCTCAGGTCTGAGTTTGTGAATATCCAGTAAAGGTACATTCTGTGTATGAATAGGTATGCATAAAAATGAGGCTTTTAACAGTTTAAAAGCCTAAACCTTCACTGATTTGTGTCTGGGCTATAAATTTTCAAAGACTGTTAAGTTGGAGAAGTCTTTTACAGGGTTGCTTTTACAGTGTTGACAGCCTCTTAAGCAGAAGTTTCATCCAACTATCTTTCAAGTCCATGTCCCAGGGCTTCCAAAGAGAAAATCACAAACTTTTACCCTAGGAACTGCCAAATGATCCAATATATCATGAGGCAGAACAAAAATGAGCCTATAGCTATAACTTAAGAGTGACAAGCTCTGGGTTCTACATTGGGAGGATGAGGGTAGAAGGACAGCAGTCCTTCTAGTCTGTAATGTGCAAAAAATGACAGATTTACCAAGACTGTGATTTATTATTTTAATGTTACAGGTTCATGAAAGCTTTAAGCTATGCTTCATTAGATAAAGAAGATTTATTAAGTCCTATTAACCAAAATACACTTCAGCGTTCCTCCTCTGTTCGTTCCATGGTTTCTAATGCTACATATGGGAGCTCTGATGACTACATTGGCCTTGCTCTCCCAGTGGATATCAATGAGATATTTCAGGTATGTATGTGATAACATAATGGGTTCATTTGCACTTTCTTACTGAAAGGTAGTGAACTGTTGCATTTTCATCAGAATAGATTAGATCTACAGAAAGGAGGAAAACAGGATGTGCTACTTTCAAGGAATGCATTTTGGAGAACAAGAGTTTTTTCTAACCCTGTTAACAGAAAAGCACAGTCTGTTTTGTATTAGGTAAATAACAACAGAATAGGTTAGAAGAGTGTTAAACAATGGCAGCATAAATATACTGTCATAGAATTTTAGTAGACAGCTAGTTTTTAGTACTAAAATTAACATAGTCTATGGACATTTAACATCTCTTTAGCCAACTAGTAGATAAGTTCATTAGTCAACCATAAATGGTGTGCATAATCCCACAGTAAACTTTCTGCTACCATGATCTTGATTTAATATTACTTTATTTGTATGTATATCATCATAGCATTAAATTGTATTGTCTTAACTTCACACGTACGTATCTTTAACTTAAGAACAGATTACCTCAGTGTCTTATCAACTGCCTTCCTCTCTCTGCTTAGTTAAAATACATTCTAATGCGTGATGTGATGCGTCAAAGTTTAATATTCTGTTATAAATTATCAAAGACAGGACATGGTCTATGTCAAAGGTAAATCAGTGGCTTTCTTATCTTTAGTTTACTTAGTCTGCCTTTCAAACCTCGATTCCTTTCTACTTATTTCAAAAATTACTAAAACTAGAGCAAAGGCAAGATCCTCCATCATATCTGTTTCTGTTCCTCCTTTGTGAATCGACTGTTTCTCTTTCCTTCAGTCTTTATGGTATATTTATGTTGCTTCAGTTCTTCTCATTCTACAACACCTCTCAATTCTAGAACATCTTACAAGCAACACTTTAGATGTTGTGGGTGTTTTTACTTCACTCTCCTGAGATCTCCGATGTTGTAGAGAGATCGTGGACAGATCATTAATAGCCACTTCTGGGTCACTGATTTTCTTACAGGCTGTCACCACTGTGTTTTTCTGTTTACTGTCTGTTTATAAGCCTTGCTTAATAAATTTTCATTCACATATGTGGGGTTTTTTTTGTTTCATTGGCTTTTCTTTAGTACTCAGGAACCCATTCGTAACTTCCTCCTCTAATTAGATATTTTTCCTGAAGTTGTCCTCACAAAATCTGTTTTTCCTTTGGATATGATTATCCCCTGTGCTAATTTTGATTTTTCACTTGACTATTCCAGGTAAAGGAGACTCCATATTTTCAGAAGAAAACTACACCTCCAGTTGATGACCGTGGAGCTAGGGTCTTTGCACCTGATGCAGGAGGTATTGTTTTTGTTCCTCTTCTGTACTTTTGTACGTGTTGTTTGGAGTAGAGTGTTGGTTTATTTGTTTTTTTTCTTTACAGAGAAGGTTGTTATTAGCCGTTGAGTTTTGAGAGCTATGTTCTGGATTTAGGGATAGCAGACCATTCCATTTTTTATGTAGTTCAAGATAATGCAGTGTTTTCTCAATATAAACTTGATCCAGCTCTAATAAACTAAGGAGGAATGTCTACATATCTCTGACTGTAATATGAGGTAATGCTAATTGAAGACTGGTATTGATAGTGCATTAGAGAAGAAAAATTTAAGCCAAGAAAAAAAATACAATGCCACATAGAAATTGAGCTGTTACGTTTTGACTCCCATGTGAATTTATTAGGTTTGTTAGGTGCGTATTTTGGAAAGTAAATTTTGTCTTTCTGTAACACTTCCATGAGGTGATGAAACATGGTACAAGAGAATTGCAAGTGCTCTGTAATTCCTGGTTTATTGTGGAAAAGGTTTCCTTCCTACTCCAAGAGTAGTCAAAGTGTAGGGCATCAACATGTGTCTTTTCAGTAGGGCAACTAAAAACAAAACATTGATACTGGTCCTAAAGTAGTACAGAATAGCTGTTGTCATCTTATTTAACTGGAACTTTATTACAAGCACTTGAAGATTTTTTTTTCTTACATGTTGTTCGTGTTATGTATAAAGCTGATTTTCCTGAAACTGTGTTTCAGTAGTTTGCTAAGTTGCAGAGTAAAGTAATTTTTGTTCAAAATTGTATTTGTTGATATTTCCCATCCAAGGAAGGGCATGTCATTAAAGTTTTAGTCCTGTTTCTTCATTGTTGAGTATAATTTCTTGCTGTTGCAGGCACTAAGTTACAGTTCTTAAAATTGTGTTTCCGTTTTCATTTGTGCATGTCATTTATACATCTGCTGTATTGTACCAATGTTGTTCAATACTATGAAAACTTATAACATATTGGCATTACATGGGCGTTACTGCTCTTGATATAATATTGGGATTGACCACATACCTTCTTACAGTGGGTGTTGAATTCTATCCTTTGGAACATTTTGTTATATATGATAAGCTGAGACTAAAATGTGCTGTTTATTTTTGGAATGCTAACAGATCTTGGTAGTTTAATGATTCAAAAAAAAATTACTAGATCTTTCTAGATCTTCCCCCACTCCCAACCTTAAAAGAAGAAACTTAATTGAAAGAATGTTATATTAACTGTTGGTTGTGTGGTTTTTTTTTCTGATACCTGCTTATCTGCAGGTCTTCCATCAGGTACAAGTGATGTTGTCAAAAGCCCTTTTCAGATGCTCAGACAGCAAATCAGTCTCACAGAAATAATGAATACCAGCCGTTCAGATGCCTCTCAGTTTTTAGAAAATACAGAGGATACTGGGCTGCAGGAGCATACAGATGAGAACTGCCTTTATTGTGTCTGCATAGAAATTCTGGGTTATCAGCCTAACAACAAAGTGAACTCTTCATATAGTCGTACAGGTTAGTGTTCCTTGTGGGGAAATTTGTTCATCTTTAAAATTGATGAATCTGTAGGTATTTTTCTTACTGACTATTGACATTGAAACTCATTCTCATTAATAAACTTATTATGCAACCAGTGGTATTTCTATGGTCATTTCCATCTTTTTCTATTTCTAGTGGTCTTAGTCTGACAAGGTGCCTGCATGTTTTTTAAGTATTTCTAAAAGCTTATCAAAATACAAACTTTGAAGCCTTGCTTATAAATCAGTGTTCTGAGAACTAAGGCTTGCTGTCAAACTCATGAAAAGTCCAACTTCCAAGCAAGTTTGTGCCATAAAACAAAATGAAGAAAGTCTGATTGGAGGGGTCTGTTGAAGTTGAGCTCTAATTTCTGAGATTTAATCTTCTTTCTTTGTATTTTTGGATTCAGATCAGACTCAGAATGATTTTCTTCCTAATCTCCTCTGCAGACTTTGCAGTTATTGTCTTTTTACAATGTATATAATAAAAAGGTAGCACAGTAATGGAAATTCCAAATTTCTGCTTAGTAGGAATCCTTACTATTTTTACAACAGTGTTATGCATTCAGATAGTAACACATAAAGAGTACTGTTGGTAAGGGAGCTGATGCACAAAATTTGAGGAAGGGAGCAGAAATGAGCTTCAGTTCAGTATCAAGAGGCAGTGTAGTCCTCAAGTACCATGAGGGGATTACAAGAGAGGCAGAGCGAGGCTCTTGGCAGAGTCGCAAAGCCGAAGGGCAGGAGGCCATGGACACATGCTGTGGTAATGGAAATTCCAGTTGAACATAACGGGGGGGGACGACACTCTTCACATTGTAACCTGATCTAATTTTGAAGTTACCACTTCTTTGAAAAAGGGGTTGAACTAGGTGATCTCCAGAAGTCCCTTCAAACCTATGTTTTTTTTTGTGGCTCCATTAAATGCACAAACAATTAAAAGCTTGGATTTTATGTTCATCTTTTTACATCCAAAATGTCGAAGGCTATAGATAGTGAAACTTCTCAGAGGAATCCTTGGTTGTCACACCTTTCTGTTGATGAAGTCAGAGCCCATTCTGCAAGACCTGTGGCAATTGTATGAACTAAGAACTTACGTGTATACAAAAGCCATCTCTGTTATATAAAAAAGAGCACGGATATATCAATAAGAGCTCTACATGTGACTGCAATTTTTTTAGACTTCTGTCAGTGCTTAAGAGTTGATTATTTTTACTAAAGTACTTTAAGATTTAAAAAAAAGTGATTTTTAGACATTTTTAGTATAATTTGTTCAAAATCCAGAGTTTCCAGCTGTTTTATGTGCTGACATGTACCATACTTAGTGCATCAGAGTATTGCATGCTTAACATTGCTGAAAAATAAGAAAAGCATTTCAGGTGGGGAAAAAATGAGTAACAAAGATGCAACGTCTTGTTTCTGTCAGATTTTTCAGACATTCCATATACTGACTGGTGTGGACAGACCATACACAATCACTTAGATGTGCATTCCTCCAAATTTTCTGGAATTTCAGGCTGTAGTGATGCAGTATCCCATGGTTCAGCTAGCAGCACCAAGAGTACAGAGCTTGTACTAGGTAAGTTTGAAAGCCTTATATTATTATGTTAAAGTATTTTTAGTTATTATGGAAGAATAATATCTTATTTGTACTTACTGAAATAAAATAATGTCCATTACTTTAAAAAAAAAAAAAAAAAGAAACACAAACATCAAACAACGACAAACAAGCCACCTTTAGATGCCCTAATCATTATCCAGGAAGGTAGTTGCATTGTCTGTTATTATGGCAGATGGAAGAATATACTTTAAAACTATTCTGCTTTTGCTGTACCACATTTTGCAGGTAATTAAACAGTTCTGTATCCTACATTGCAATCAAACTGATTTTTTTAACCTAACAACACTGTAGGGGAAAAAAAGCAAAAGTTCTTTACAGAAATTCAGTACTTTTTTTTAAAGAGAGAGACATTTTGTTTTTAGACTTGTTTTCTATTTTGAATTATCATTATTTCTGATGAAGTAGCTGAACTAGCTTCTAGGATCTGATACAAACAGAGGTGGTAATACATCGCCCAGCAACATGCTTTAGTGATAGAGATAGTGCTGTAACTGAATCTCAGTGTTTAGTCTTCAGTTTTTCCAAATGTCTCACAGAATTTATGCAATGCTAGTTTACCTTTTTTAAAAAATACTTGTTAAATTTCATGATTTTTTTAAAGTTTTGATAAGAATATTTATTGATAGTTCAGAATATATATGGAAATCTGTGTGTGTGCGTATGCACGTGTATATAAAATGCCAAAACAGACTTGTGTGGCATAAGATTAGCATAATCAAAGACTTCCTGCTTAAACTTCATACTGTTGAATTTATTTTTTCAGGAGTAAAATCAATCCCAGATGATACACCAGTGTGCAGAATACTTCTGCGGAAAGAAGTTCTACGTTTAGTAATCAATTTGAGTAGTTCAGTGGGAACTAAGGGCCATGAAACTGGACTACTGACGTGAGTTAAATATGTTTCAGATGTTTTATCAACATTTAGGTGTGTGTATTCTCTAAGTTCTCTGAGATAGTGGTTCAACTTATTTCTGGCTTTTCACAATACTCTCAAGCAGATATTATTGTGGATTACTGGAGATAGCTGAATATAATGTAAAAGCTAAGTAAAGAGTTTTCCTTATACTATTATTTGCTCTGTCTTCAATGTTTTACTCTTCAGCATTCTTTTTCAAATCAGTAATTTAACTGTAATGATGTTTCGTTGTATACTCAGTGTGTCCTGCATCTTTTAAAAAAAAGAACCAATAATTCTTTTATGTTTATTTGTTCCAAGTAAGATATGTCAGGTAACCAGAATGACAATCTGAAAGGAACTTCTTGAGAAGCACAAATTTGCTTTAAGCAGGAGTACAACTACTGACATTAATTTGTAGACAAAACTCAAGTTAAAAATATAGGAATATAAATATAGGGACTAAATGTTATAATAAAACTGTAGGTTTCTGGACTAGTGATGTTGAAAACTAGCAGACAATTGCTAGACGAAAATTCAGTAATGCTCATTTTACTTACAAAATACAGTTGAGTTATCTTTTCCGTATTTATTTTTTAGTACTGCTGTATATGTGGATGTGTCTCCTTGATACACTGTCTTTCAGCTTCTGTTGTAAGACTGTGATCTCAGATACTGTATACAATTTTCAAAGTATATATTCTGTTTCATGTAATCAATATAGATTTCTTCCAGTTAAGTACAAAATCATGCTGTCTTTTTTGATTTTCTTCGTTCATCAGATCCAGAATTTATAATGCCTTATTACTGAAGAGTTCTAGTTTGTTAATAATAACAATCAAAATTTAATTGAACAGTTTTTAAAAGTATGATGGAAATCTGCTCAGGAGTTTTAAAATTATGTTTTTCCTGTTGATCAGAATTAAGGAGAAGTATCCCCAAGCATTTGATGACATATGCCTTTACTCTGAAGTGTCCTACTTGTTAGCACATTGTACATTTCGACTCCCATCTCGAAGGTTCATTCAGGAGCTATTTCAAGATGTGCAGTTCTTACAAGTAAGTGGAGGGTTCAGATGCTTTGAATGCACCAAAATGTGCCAAAGGGGTGCAGGTTTCATCTTCTGAACAATAAATGCTCTCAGGCATGTATTAGAGAGAACCATTTTGTGATGTCATTCTCATAAAATCTCTAATGACATTAATACTTCATCTGTCTGTCTTTTAGATGCATGACGAAGCAGAGGCTATTTTAGCAACACCAACAAAACAAACAGTAATTGATACATCAGCTGAATCCTGACGTCTGTCTCAAGCAGTGCATTGCATACAGACTTTCTGAAATCCTCAGACAACCTCCGATTGACTGGAAAGTAAAGTTTGGAGCATCATCTTCTAGACCGTTCCAGAAGCTACTGGTACCTGAAGAGTGAACTGAAAACTTTTTCTTCCTCAACCAATTACTGCCCCAGTCTTTTGAGCCCCCTGGGGAGTTATTAAACATTACCATAGTTCTAATAATAGTAATTACCAGAATATGCAAGAGCTGAGCACCGAACACCTCCACAAGTTTTCATTTCATTTTTTTACCATAAATTAAAAAAAAAAAAAAAAGGACAACAGGCTGAGACATCTTCTATGATTGACTTCTGATTCTGTT